>JAKWIY010003059.1:23484120-23564410 GCA_027704805.1 Solanum corneliomulleri
ACAATGTTATCAATAACCTGCCTTTGAACCTTGTATCCCTATTACTCACAATGTTAGCCGGAACACCAAAGAATTTAAACCACATATTTATAGAATAAAATGCAGCACCTCAGATGAACACAATTCATGTGCAGCACTGAAAACAAAATATTTTAAAAATCTGTCTACACTACCATATTAGATGATTTGCCATCTACATTAGGAAACACACAAATAAAATCCATGCTTACCGGCAACAAATGCTTTTCGGGAAAAGGAAAATGATGCAACAAACATTCTTTATTCTAACATTAATTTTTGTTTACATGAAAAACATGATATGTTCTTACGCATGCCTCTATATAATCTTCAATCTTTGGCCATAAATAAACACGAGACGGTAAAGCTAACATCCTTTCAACATACGGATGTCCAGCCCATGTAGAATCATGCACGTCTTTCATCAAATATTTGCACATTCAACGCTAATTTGGTACAACAATTCTCCCCCCTTTAAAATAGAGGAGTTCATCCTCGATCCAATAATGTCTCATTATGTCATCTTGCACTTGAACTATCCACTTAACATATAGTTAATTATTTGCAGCACACTACCTTATTCTATTAGAGATATCAATTTTAAAGTTTTATATTGAATAGAATTCTACAAATACCTTTTTTTGACTCAATGCTTCCGCAACCTTGTTCTGTTTTCATGGCTTATATTCCCACATGGAATCATATTCTGCCAGAAGTTCTTGCAACCGTGCCCTGTTTAGGAATCAACTTTTTCTCTTTCATAAAAAATGTAATGGCTACATTATCAGTCTCACCAAAAATCGAGTAACTCGGAGGTAGACTCTCTAAACCTGCACATAGTGTACAACAACAACCATTTCTTTCTCAAATGTTGAATATTTCTGCTCAACATCATTCAATTTTCGTCTTCCAAAGGCCACAAGATGAACTTCTTGAACTAATACGGCACCAATATCTTTATCAGAGGCATCGGTGTGCAGATAAAATGGTAACTCCAAATCACGCAATTTGAGTATTTGTTTAGATTGAGTAGCTTTCTTCAAAATACTAAAATGCTTCACCACATTCTTCAAAAAAAACCCATTTGGTATCATTCTTAAACAAATATTTTAATGTCATTGCCTTTTTGAATAATAAATGTTGATCATCATATTTCTTCATGCGCTGGTGAGCCTTGTGAAAGCTATCTTATGCTTCAGACAACATTTAAAGTTTGTCCCTTGAAACCTTGTACACTGCTGGACACTTCCCAAAATTTTTAGACTTGGAAACACTCATTGGCATCATAAGATCTTTACCTAAAATGTTTAGAAAGGGCTCATATTTGTTGAGGAAAACATGTGCAGATTTTAACGAAATTGTGAAGCTTCTAATAATGCAACCAAATTCTGTTGACTTGCTATCAGATAATGCCTCAAGTATTCCTTTATAAGTGATTAATCCTTTCGGTCTCAACATATATTTGTGGTTGACTTGCAGTATAATATTTAAACTCAATTCCCATGATATTAAACAATGTTATCCAAAACCTGCCTATGAGCCTTGTATCACTATGACTCACAATGTAAGACAGAACACCAAAGTACTTAACCACGTATTTATTGAATAAATTAGCAACAATCTCAGATGCAGATAATTCAGGTGCAGCAATGAAACTAGAATATTTTGAAAATATATCTACACTACCATATTAGATGCTTTCCCATCTACCTTTTAAAACCCTGAAATGAAATCCATGCTAACCGATAACCAAGACCTTTAAGGAATAGGCAAAGGCTGCAACAAACCTGCTTTGTTCTTACTTTTAGTCTTGTCCACATGAAAGACATGACACATTTTTATGTATTCATCTATATTATCTTCCATCTTTAGCAAGAAATAAACATGAGAGAGTCATCTAACATCCTTTCAGTACATGAATGTCCATCCCAAGAAGAATCATGCGCCTCCTTCATCAAGTCTTTGCACAATCCACCCTAATTTGGTACAACGATTCTCCCCACTTTAAAATAGAGGAGTTTCCCCTTGATCCAATGAAGTCTCATTGTTCCATATTTCACTTGACTCATCAACATAACATATACTGAATCATTTGCAGCACACAACTTGATTATGTAGGTGGAATGAGTTTCAAGTTTCGAAATTAAATATACTGCAACAAATACCTCATTTCTACTCAATGCATCAATAACCTGGTTGTGTTTTCCTAGCTTATGTTCCCACATGAAATCATATATTCTGGCAAAAAGTCTTTCCACCATGCCTTTTTAGGACTCAACTTTTTCTATGTCATGAAAATTGGATTGGCTACATTATGAGTTCTCACCACAAATCAAGTACATAGGAGATAGACTCTCCAAACCTGAAGATAGTGTACAACATTAACCATTTCTTTTTCATGTGCTAAGTATTTCTGCTCAACATCATCCATTTTAAACTTTTAAAGGCCACGGGATGACCTTCTTTCACTAATATGCCACCAATTTCTTTATTAGAAGAATCAGTGTGCACTTGTAATGGTAACTCAAAATCAGGGAATTTGAGTATTTATTCAGATGTAATAGCTTCCTCAGCATCTGAAATGCTTCAGCACATCGTTCAGACCAAACCTATTTTGTATCCTACGTCAACAAATCTATTTATACCGCTGCCATATTTAAATAACCAATGTTAATCACCATTCATCTTCATGCGCCGCTGAGCCTTTCGCAAGTTATCTTGTGCTTCATACAACATTTAATGATTGTCCCTTGAGTCCCTGTACGGTGCTGGACACTTTCCCTGATTTTTAGACTTGGCCAAAACTAATGGCGTCATAGGTAGTTTGCCTAAAAAGATTTAAAAAGGTCTCGTTTTTATTGCAAACAACTTATGCATATTATTGTAAAACTACAATATTTTTCTAATAACTGATTAATGCCGCAAGTATTTTTCTAATAAGTGATTAATCCTTTCGGACCCTCCATGTATTTGTGGATGACTTGCAATAGAAAATTTCAAATCAAGACCCATCGTATTGAACAATGTTGACTAAAACCTGCCTAAGAACCTTGTATCCCTCTCACTCACAATGTCAGTCGGAACACCAAAGTATTTAACTACATATTTATACAATTAAAAAGTACCAATTTCAAATGAACTCAATTCAAGTGCAGCTAAGAAAAATATTATTTTGAAGATCTTTCTACAACTACCATAATATATGCTTTTCCATCTACCTTAGGAAACGCACAAATGAAATCCATGCTTACCGATAACAAAGGCCTTTAAAGAATAGTCAAAGGCTTCAACATACTGCTTCCTTCTTATGTTCAGTCTTTCCTACTTGATAGACATGACATGTTTTTATGTATGCCTCTATATCATCTTCCATCTTTGACCAAAAATAAACACAAGACAGTAAAGCTAACATCTTTTCAACACTCGGATGTTCAGCCCAAGCACAATCATGTGCCTCTTTCATAAAGTCTTTATGCAGTTCGTCCTGATTTGGTACAATGATTCTTCCCCCTTTAAAATAGAGGAGACCGTCCCCTATTCAATAGCGTATCATTATGCCATCTTGCACTTGACCCATCAACTTAACATATAATGAATAATTTGCAGCATACAACCTGGTTGTATCAGAAAAATCAGATTCATGTTTCGTAATTGAATAGACTGCAAAAAAAATCATTTCGACTCAATGCATCAGAAACCTACTTGGGTTTTCCTAGCTTATGTTCCCTAATGAAATAATATTCTGCTAGAAAATCTTCCAACCAGGTCTATTTAGGAGTCAACTTTTTATGCGTCTTGAAAAATGTATTGTCTACATTATTAGTTCTCACCACAAATTGAGTAACTAGGAGAGTGACGCTCCAAACTTACATACAATGTACAACAACAACCATTTCTTTCTCATGTGTTGAGTATTTCTGCTCAACATCATTAAATTTTTTACTTTCAAAGGCCACTGGATGACCTTCTTGCACTAATACACCACCAATAGAGTTATTACACGCATCGGTGTTCTCTTCAAATGGTAACTCATAATCAGGAAATTTGAGTATTGGTTCAGATGCAATAACTACCTTCAAATTCTGAAATGATTTACCACATCGTTCAAGCCAATTACATTTTGTATTTTTCTTCAACAAATTTATTAAAGTCTTTGCTCATATTAATAAACCAATGTTGATCAACATACTTCTTTATGCGACGCTGAGCCTTGTGCAAGCTATCCAGTGCTTCAGAAAATATTTAAGGTTTGTCCCTTATAACCTTGTATGTTGCTGGACAGTTTCACTGAATTTTATACTTGGCAACATCCAATGGATTCCTAGGATGTTTGTCTAAAAAGATTTAAAAAGGGCTCATTCATGTTGTAGGCGACTTGTGCATATTATAAAAAAACTTAACAGTGTTTAACAAGGAAACCCATTTTATTAATTTGCTGTCACATAATGCCTCAAGTATTCCTATAATAAGTTATTAATCTATATGTCTCTGGGAGTAAAAAGGTCTATGCCAATTTCATGCCCCATCTGTCTTCTTCCGATCAACCTCTTCACCATCACCGTAGATAACTTAGCCAAGAAAAGCAATTGACCTAAACTAAAATTCAAACTTACTAAATTTGGAATAAAGTTGGTGTTCCTTGCGGACATGCAAGGCAAACCTCAAGTGACTCTCATGCTCAATTTCATTCTTGGTATATATCCAATTGAGTATACCAAGATGTGGTCAATGACCACAATTACAAATGAGTCGAGGTAATCTCAGAACACTATATTTTATGGGTCCATAAACACTGACGAGGCATTTTGTAAACCCAAATGACATAACTAGAAATTCACAGTAACCATATGTAGTTCAAAATGTTTGTTTCGGAACATCTACACCTTTCCGCCTATGTTGGTGATATCCCAACCTTGAGTAAATTTTGAAAAAATAACTAGCACCTTCGAGTTTATCAAATAGATCATCAATCATTGGGAGAGGACACTTGTTCTTTATGGTGACCCATCCTTCTTCTTAACAAATAATTCCGGAGAACCCCATGGAGAAATACTAGATTGAATGAAACCCTTGTCTAGTAAATCTTTGAGTTGGAATTGATCGACCCTTTGGCATAGAATTTCCCCATTCCACTCTAAAATGGGTTCATTAGGGAATGGAAGCCTCACTACCATTTTTCTAGAATCTATGGAAGCAAAAAATGCATGAAACCAATCCATATGCAAGATGATATCGAAAACAAACATGTCAGGTTCAACCAAATGAACAAGATTAACATCTATTGGGCAGAATTATAGAACAATTCCTATAGACCCTTTTTTAAAATACAGAATCACCCATTGGGGTACAAACCGAAAAGGGTTCAATTAAAACATAGAGATATACATCAAATTTTGTAGATACTAAATGTGTAATAAAAGAAAGGGTTGCAGCTAGTTCATTCAAAGCATAAACATTAACAGAGAAAACTCTTAACATACCCGTCACAACATTTGGAGAGATTTACTTTTCACCCTAACCGTGAGTACATATAAATGGTTCCATTTTGGAGCCTTAGATCTAGGAACACTTGGTTGACTTTGGTTATTCCCCTTACCCTGACTTCTCACTTTAGGACAATCATTCACCATATGGCCACCCTTGCATAAACCATACATATTATTAGTCCCTACAAGACATTCTCCCATATGTTACTTACCACACTTACCGCAAGTTGGTCTCTCTTTTGGTGGATCAACATTTCTCCGCTTAAGAGGTCTACAATTAGAACCTCTATCATTGTGATTCTTGGTGAAATTAAAAGAAACCTGATTTGAAAACCTCTTCTTAACCTTAGGTTTGTCTTTATCATCAATCCTATTATTAGAGGAACTAAAGGCCTAGCCTTCTTAGATTCCCTATACATCTTCGTTAGACGATTATCCTCAAATTGTTGAGCATGAACCATCAACCTAGAAAGATCCATATTTTCATGAATCACGGACGCACAAAATTCTTCTCCAACTCTTCGGTTCTTCCCGTTAGAAAATGGTTCATTTCATACCTATCATTGGAAACCAAAGAAGAAGCATAGTTGGATAGCTTAATGAATTTTAAAGAGTATTCCTTGACACTCATACTTCCTCAAGAAGGTTGATGAACTCTTCTACATTAGCTTCCCTTTGTTACCTAGGGAAAAATCTATCAAGAAAGGCTTTTGTGAAGATCAGCCAAGTAAATGGACCACCTCATAAATTACTTCTATCCTTCCACTTATTGTACCATGTTTGAGAGACTTTCATGAGTTTATAGGCAGCAAGTTCAGCCTTATTAGTAGTACTCACCACCATAGTAAACAACAACTTGTAGACCTCATCAAGGAAATCTTGGAGGTCTTCATCAACTTTCAATCCAAAGAACATGGAAGTTTTTCTTATCATAAAATATCTCAAATGGCTAGCCGTAGTACTAGCATGTTGTTTCTCTCGAGGTAAAACTTTCTTCTTAGCTTGTGCGTAATATCTTCAGCTTGAATGTTGATGGATTGGGACTTTTGGAAAAGGTCCTCCCTCAGCTCACCATACGTCATAGCCGGAGGATTCACTGGAACATTCTCATTTGCTGCAACTTCTACTTGAGGAGGAACTTGATTTCCTTGAGGAGTAGCTCCAGTATTCGCAATCTCTTCTCCTACTCTTCTTGCGGCTGTCCTTCCTGTGTTCATTTCCTATAACTACAAGAAAGGTATTATATGCTAAAAGACACATAGTGTCAAAACTTCAATGGAACAACATAGGACTACAAAGAAAGAGAATTTTCATGATCATCATATGACTTCTCGTCGACAATTGTGGCGCGCTTCACTCCTGTTAACAAGACATTAAGCAATGTGATTTAGTGAAAAATTGATCGTATGTATATTTAACCATGATCTGATACCAAATTTGTGACACTTGTAGAGTACACCCCAAATGCAACCGACTTCGTCGTCCTCTTAGAGGACTCAAAGAATCCCTTAGAGTTCTTCATAACATCTCATCAGTTAAAATTTGCAGAAATATTAAAACTTTTATGTTCTATTTGAAGTATACTTAGAATTCATACTTAATATTCATAATGACATACAATATTTTAAAAAAATGCCTCACAAATTTTAAAACAATCTAATAGTACAAATCTATACTTAGCCAATATAAGTAATTATGCCACATAGGCCTTAAAAAAATCGATGAACATAAATGGAAATAAAATATTCTTAAAACTACTAAAGTCATCATAAGATAGAATATGATAGTTAGCGTCCCGGAACATGAGGACCTACCATGACTTGGAGGAAGAGTTACAAGATTCTTCATACAATGTAAAGGGGTTAGCACACCAGATGTACTAAGTATGTGTATCTTCAGACAACATATAAGGATATGCATGAAAACCAATCATTTATCATTTCTTTAGAAAATATGCTAAGTCATGTTAAGTTCTTTAATTCTCATTATATAGATTATATACAAGTTAAGGACTTCATCAACATACAACATGATCATAATGTCATGACCCAAATCGGGGACGCGACTGGCACCCACATTTACCCTCCTATGTGAGCGAACCAACCCTCTGAACCTTAACATTTCAATATAATATCAACAGAAAATAATGCGGAAGACCTTAAACTCATTAATAAAACAATTCAAACTAGTATTAATATCCCCAAAATCTGGAAGTCATCATCACAAGAACATCTATCTCAAATTGCTAAACTAAAAAGTCTAAGAAGCTAAACAAATATTAGCTAGTCCAGCCGGAAGTTCAAGGCATCAAGGACTTGAAGAAGAAGACCCAGTCCAGCTAGACGCATTAGCTCACCCTGAATTTCCGATGAGTGAAGACTGGCTAGATCTACTGTGAGTTGAAGTTGACGGACGTTTGCTGCATTACACAAATAACAAAGAAGAAAACGTAAAAGTAGGGGGGGTCAGTACAACCACAAGTACTGAGTAGATATCATCGGCCAACTCAATATAGGGAACAGTATATATCAATATAATTGTAAATCAACTACATACTCAACATGTAGCAATAAACAATATTAATTCATCAATAAATACAACCGAGTTCACACATGAGGACTCAAGCCTCAATGCCATACTCTTTTGGGAATTAAGTTCATTAGATTGAGTATATCATTATCTTTCAAGATTCATTACCTTTCTTCCTCTGTGTCCGGTACGTGACACTCCGCTCCTCTATTTCTATCCTGGTGGTGGAACGTGGCACTCCGATCCTCATATACTATCCTGGGTACCGGAACGTGGCACCCGATCCATATACTATCCTGGTGTCGGAACGTTACACTCCGATCCTCATATACTATCCTGGTAGGAACGTGGCACCCGATCCATATACTATCGGGGTGTCGGAACGTGACACTCCGATCCTCATATACTATCCTGGTACCGGAACGTGGCACCCGATCCCCTAATTCATCAAGCCTTCTTTTACACTAATGCATCATCATTCTCATTATATAATTTATCAAGCCTTCTTTCATACTAAGGCATCATCATTCTCATTATATAATATATCAAGCCTTCTTTTATACTAAGGCATCATCATTAACAAGTGAATTAGGGTTCTTTCAAGATTAGGGATTCAATAGCTTCATCATGCTTCGTTAATTCATCACAATTTCATAATCACAATCATGCAAGCATACAATTTAAGCACATAGCAGGGTTTACAATACTATCAATACATATCATTCACTATTAAGAGTTCACTACGAATATCGTGAAATAACCATAACCTACCTCCACCGAAGAATTGAATTCAAACAAGCAAATCCCTCAAGCATTGATATTCCTCTTCGTTTCTCCTCTCTCGTTCAATCTCCCTTTCTCTTTGTTCTTTCTGTTTTCTTATGTTCAAACCCTCTTTCTTTTACCCTACTTAACATATAATTAAGTGTAAAAGAGGACAATAAAACCCACTAATTAACTTAAGGTTACCTCTTTTAACCCCCAAGTAATTAGACTTATTAATATTAACCCTCTAACTTTATAATTAAGGAAAGAATAGTCCAATGCGTCCCTTAAAACGTGTGAAGAAATCCGATTCTGCCTGGGACTTGCGCAGCCTGTGACGGCCCGTCGTGCCTGCGACGGTCCGTCACGATGACCGTCGCAACCTCCCAAAATCCCAATGGACTGTGACGGTCCGTCCTGCACCTCCATCACAGATTACAGAGAGTCGATTTTCAGTACTCAATTTCAGAATTCCTAAGTATATTGAAACGAGACCCTGTGATGGCCCGTCATGCCTGTGACGGTCCGTCGTGGGGTCCGTGGTTTCAGCTAGTTTTTCCAGAAATAAATCTGCTGCTCAAAACGACTAAACAGGTCGTTACAATAGATACCAATTTACCCATCGTTCGTACCCGAACGATCAAAAGAAGAAAAACAATGGCGAAAAGGAGTACCTGAATCTGTAAACAGATGTGGGTATTTTTCTTGCATATCTCCCTCCTTCTCCCAAGTAACCTCTTCAATCGGTCGATTCTTCCATTGAACTTTGACGGATGCAATCTCTCTCGACCTCAACTTGCGAACCTCTCTATCTAAATATAGCAACTGGTTCCTCCTCATAAGTCAAGTTCTCATCAAACAAAACTGAATCCCAACGGATAATGTAGTTTCCATCTCCATGGTATCTTTTCAACATGGACACATGAAATACCGGATGCACTCCGGACAGCCCTGGGGAAAGGCTAATTCATAAGCCACCTCCCCAATTCGCTTTAGTATCTCAAATGGTCCAATATACCTTGGACTTATCTTACCTCTTTTGCCAAACCGCATCACCCCTTTCATGGGTGAAACCTTTAACAAGATGTTCACCCCCATGAACTCCAAGTCTCTAACCTTTCGGTCTGCATACTCCTTTTGTCTACTTTGCGCCGCTAGAAGCTTTTCTTGAATGCCCTTCACCTTATCTAATGAATCCCTCAAGAGGTCAGTACCCCAAGGTCTAACCTCAAATGCATCAAACCACCCAATGGGAGATCTACACCTCCTCCCATACAATGCTTCAAATGGAGCCATATCAATGCTGCTGAGTGATAACTATTATTGTATGAAAACTCCGCTAAGGGTAGGAAGTTATCCCAATGACCACCAAATTCTATCACACATGCACGAAGCATATCCTCCAACACTTGAATCGTTCGCTCAGACTGACCATCGGTCTGAGGGTGAAATGAAGTACTAAGGTCCAACCTAGTACCCAATTCAGCATGCAATGTTTTCCAAAACTTAGAACTAAACTACGTACCTCTATCTGATATGATGGATAGTGGAACCCCATGCAATCGAACGATTTCTGAGATATAGATCTTGGCTAACTTCTCTGCATTGTAAGTCACCTTGACCAGAATGAAATGAGCAGACTTAGTTAACCTATCAACAATCACCCAAATGGAGTCATACTTACCCATTGTCTTTGGAAGACCAACCACAAAGTCCATTGCGATTCTCTCCCACTTCCATTCAGGAATGGGCATCCTCTGAAGCGTTCCTCCGGGCCTTTGGCGTTCATACTTTACTTGTTGACAGTTTGGACATTTGGCAATAAAGTCAACAATATCGCGCTTCATTCTACTCCACCAGAAGTGTTGCTTTAGGTCGCGATACATCTTGGTTGCGCCCGGATGTATAGAATACCTTGTACTATGAGCCTCTGTCAGAATAGTGTTGATCAAATCATCGATGCGGGGTACACATACCCTTCCCTTAACTCTCAAGACACCTTCCTCATCGAATGTTGCTTCTTTAGCCTCTCCTTGCGACACTTTATCTCGAATCCGGATCAACTTCTCATCATCAAACTGCCTCCCCTTAATCTTGTCAAGGAAGGAGGATCTTGCCTCACACAAGCTAAACAATCCTCCCTTCTCATTTACTCTAACCTCATGAGGTCATTAGCCAAAATCTGCACTTCTCTAGCCAATGGGCGTCTAGAAGCTTGCAAGTGAGCTAGACTTCCCATGCTTCCCGCCTTTCTACTCAAAGCATCTGCCACAACATTCGCCTTCCCCGGATGATACAAAATAGTGATGTCGTAGTCCTTCAGTAGTTCCATCCATCTCCTCTGCCTCAACTTCAAATCTTTCTGAGTAAAGACATACTGTAGGCTACGATGATCCGTATAGACCTCACACTTAACCCCATACAAATAGTGTCTCCATTGCTTTAGTGCAAATACTACTGCGGCCAACTCCAAATCATGGGTGGATAGTTACGTTCATGCACCTTTAATTGCCTCGAAGCATAAGCAATCACATTCTTCTCTTGCATTAGCTGCACCCAACCCAGAATAGGATGCATCACAATAAACAATGAAGTTTTTACCCTCTACTGGCAAGGTAAGAATGGTGCGGTAGTCAACAAAGTCTTAAGCTTCTGAAAGCTTTCCTCACATTCATCTGACCATACAAATGGAACATTCTGCTTAGTCAAGTTCGTCAATTGAGAAGCAATAGAAGAGAATCCCTTGATGAATCGGCGGTAGTAACTA
Source organism: Solanum corneliomulleri (assembly GCA_027704805.1). Taxonomy (NCBI): domain Eukaryota; kingdom Viridiplantae; phylum Streptophyta; class Magnoliopsida; order Solanales; family Solanaceae; genus Solanum; species Solanum corneliomulleri. The sequence goes on from JAKWIY010003059.1 coordinate 23,495,686, forward strand.
GCTAACCCAACAAAACTCCGTATTTCTGACACATTAGTGGGTCTTACCCAATTCTTCACTGTCTCAATCTTAGAAGGATCCACCATCACTCCCTCCTTAGAAACTACATGCCCCAAGAAGGACACTGCATCTAGCCAAAACTCACACTTAGAGAACTTGGCATAAAGCTTTTTCTCCCTCAACATTTCCAACACAATTCTCAAATGCTCCTCATGTTCCTCCTTACTTTTAGAATATACCAATATATCATCTATAAATACGATCACAAAGAGATCCAAATACGGCTTAAATATCCCATTCATCAAGCTCATGAAAGCAGCGGGGACATTTGTAAGACCAAAGGACATCACCACAAATTCATAATGCCCATACCTAGTCCGGAAAGCGGTCTTTGGCACATCCGTTGCCCTAATTTTCAATTGATGATAACCGGATCTCAAGTCGATCTTCGAGAAGACACAAGCACCTTGTAGTTGATCGAATAAGTCATCAATGCGAGGAAGAGGATATTTGTTCTTAATAGTTACCTTGTTCAACTGCCGGTAATCTATGCACATTCGAAAACTCCCATCCTTCTTCTTTACAAACAAAACCGGAGCACCCCAAGGAGATGCACTTGGTCTAATGAAGCCTTTGCTCAACAACTCTTGAAGTTAAGCCTTTAACTCTCTTAGTTCGGCGGGAGCCATTCTATAAGGGGGTATAGAAATGGGGCGAGTACCCGGGTTCAAGATCGATACAGAAGTCAATATCCCTATCTGGTGGCATACCAGGAAGATCTGCAGGGAACACATCCAAAAAGTCACGGACTACCGAAACTGACTCATCGAGGGTACTTGGTAGTGTCATCCTTGAGATGTGCCATGAAAGCAAACACCCTTTGCTCACCATTTTTTAGCGCGAAGAAAGGAGATGATACGCACCGGATTGGAAGTGTAGTCACCCTCCCACACTAACGGATCTGTCCCAGGCTTGGCTAACGTCACTGTTTTAGCATTACAATCCAAGATTGCAAAATTCGGAGAAAGCCAAGTCATACCCAGAATTACATCAAAGTCAACCATTTCTAAGATAACCGAATCTACAAGTGTTGCTCCCCACGAATTTCACCAAACAAGACCTATACACTTTTTCGACTATCACAGACTCAACACCAGAGTAGAAACACGAATAGGCATGTCAAGTATTCACAATGTAAATTTAGACCATTAGCAAATGAGGAAGATACATAAGAAAATGTGGATCCAGGATCAAACAATACGGAAGCCATGCAATCACAAACCAGAAGATTACCTGTGATAACAGCATCAGATGTCTCCGCCTCCAATCTCCCAGGGAAAGCATAACAATGGGCCCTTTCGTTGGTTTGCCGTTGCCCCTACCATGTTGTGATGTAGGGGGCTAGTTTGCCCATCACCTCTGCCGTTTTGGTGACCACCATTACCTCGGCCACACGCCCTCCAGAATAACGGCCTCTACCATGACCACCTCTACCTCTAGCTAGTGGGGTTCTGTAACTCTGGTTTGGACAATACCTCTTAATGTGTCCAATCCCCACATCCATAACATTCTCTGGGTTCACGCATCGGCCTCTCAGAGAAGTGTTGACCGGTCTGAGGTGGACCCCCAACTACAGTCTGTAGTGAAGACTGAATTGGTCGGACTGAGTAGCCTCCAGAACTCTGTCCTCTAGTATATGAACAGTTTGAACTCACCTCCCTTTTGAAGCCTCTTTGATGTCGACGTGTGTGTGGTGAAGTCATCTGACTTCACTCCTTCCACCTCTATCACAAAGTCTACCACCTCTTGGAAGGATGTTGCCGTTGCCGCTATCTGTAAGGCTGAAGCCGCAATTCTGACCTCAACCCCTTCACAAAACGGCGGATCCGTTCTTGTGGACTGAAACAAAGTTGGGTGGCATTCCTTGATAAAGCACGAAACTTAGCCTCGTATGCGTTGACCGTCATCCTACCTTGCTCGAGACTCAAGAACTCATCCTTTTTCTATCTCTCAAAGTCCTTGGATATACTTCTCCATAAACAGGGTAGAGAATGATTCCCAAGTCATAGGTGGTGCCTCTGTTGGTTGACACTCAACATGTGACCGCCACCACATTTTGGCATTCCCTTGAAACTGATATCTTACGAACTCAGCGCCAAACCGTTCTACTATACCCATCTTGTGTAGTAGCTCATGACAATCAACCTGAAAATCGTAGGCATCCTCTGATTCTGCGCCCTTAAAGACTCGAGGTTTCAATTTCAAGAACTTACTGAAAAGTTCATGCTGATCATTTGTCATAATAGGCCCAGTAGTCAGACGTAGAAATGTGCCTATTCCCAATGATGCATCCATGCGGGGAGCCATAGTAGCCGCATGTCGTATCTCTGAAACCGGAGGTGTTGGTGCAGAAACCACTGGAGGTGCCTGACCTTGATCGGATAACCCGCTAAGATAAGCAAGTACCTGGTTGATCATCTCTGGGGTAGGTTGGGGTGGCATTTACTCATTTTGCACTTGTTCATTCTCCCCTTCCTCACCCTCTCTTATAACCTCCTCGGTCGGTGGAGGAGTCACCGCCCTAGTATCAGATGGGCTAGGGGCTCGTCCTCTTCCTCTAGAGGATGTCCTCCCACGACCTCTTCCACGGCCTCTTGCCGCTGCTCTTCCTCGAGCTACAGCCCCAGTGGCTGGCTCAGTCGTTTCTTGTCGTGCTGTTGTTGCTGCTGGTGCGGTCAATGCTCTAGTTCTAACCATCTGCGAAATAGAGTGAAGATGGTCAGATACCAATTTGTATCACCTAGATAGCAATTGGACTCAAGTAGTAGCATGAAAGAAAGAATGAAAGAATGGAATTTTCCTAAAGTCTTATAGCCTCTCAAAGAAAAGTAAAGGCGTCCCCCTACCGTTCCTTAAGACTCTACTAGATTCGTTCTTGTGTGATGAGACCAACGAACCTAATGCTCTGATACAAAGTTTGTCACGACCCAAATCGGGGACGCGACTGGCACCCACATTTACCCTCCTATGTGAGCGAACCAACCCATCTGAACCTTAACATTTCAATATAATATCAACAGAAAATAATGCGGAAGACTTAAACTGATTAATAAAACAATTCAAACTATTATTAATATCCCCAAAATCTTGAAGTCATCATCACAAGAACATCTATCTCAAATTGCTAAACTAAAACTGTCTAAGAAGCTAAAACAAATACTAGCTAGTCCATGCCGGAAGTTCAAGGCATCAAGACTTGAAGAAGAAGACCCAGTCCAAGCTAGACGCATTAGCTCACCCTGAATTTCCGATGAAGTGAAGACAGGCTAGATCTATTGTTGAGTTGAAGTTGACGGAACGTTTGCTGCATTACACAAATAACAAAGAAGAAAACATAAAGTAGGGGGGTCAGTACAACCACAAGTACTGAGTAGATATCATCGACCAACTCAAAATAGGGAACAGTATATATCAATAATAATGTAAATCAACTAAAATACTCAACATGTAGCAATAACAATATTAATTCATCAATAAGTACAACCGAGTTCACACATGAGGACTCAAGCCTCAATACCATTCTCATTTGGGAATTAAGTTCATTAGATTGAGTATATTCATTATCTTTCAAGATTCATTACCTTTCTTCCTCTTGTGTCGGTACGTGACACTCCGCTCCTCTATTTCTATCCTGGTGCTGGAACGTGGCACTCCGATCCTCATATACTATCCTGGTACCGGAACATGGCACCCGATCCATATACTATCCTGGTGTCGGAACGTGACACTCCGATCCTCATATATACTATCCTGGCACCGGAACGTGGCACCCGATCCATATACTATCCTGGTGTCGGAATGTGACACTCCGATCCTCATATACTATCTTGGTACCGGAACGTGGCACCCGATCCCCTAATTCATCAAGCCTTCTTTTACACTAAGGCATCATCATTCTCATTATATAATTTATCAAGCCTTCTTTCATACTAAGGCATCATCATTCTCATTATATAATATATCAAGCCTTCTTTTATACTAAGGCATCATCATTAACAAGTGAATTAGGGTTCTTACAAGATTTGGGATTCAATAGCTTCATCATGCTTCGTTAATTCATCACAATTTCATAATCACAATCATGCAAGCATACAATTTAAGCACATAGCAGGGTTTACAATACTATCAATACATATCATTCACTATTAAGAGTTCACTACGAATATCGTGAAATAACCATAACCTACCTCCACCGAAGAATTGAATTCAAACAAGCAAATCCCTCAAGCTTTGATATTCCTCTTCGTTTCTCCTCTCTTGTTCAATCTCCCTTTCTCTTTGTTCTTTGTGTTTTCTTATGTTCAAACCCTCTTTCTTTTACCCTAGTTTACATATAATTAATTGTAAAAGAGGACAATAAAACCCACTAATTAACTTAAGGTTACCTCTTTTAACCCCCAAGTAATTAGACTTATTAATATTAACCCTCTAACTTTATAATTAAGGAAAGAATAGTCCAATGCGTCCCTTAAAACGTGTGAAGAAATCCGATTCTGCCTGGGACTTGCGCAGCCTGTGACGGCCCGTCGTGTCTGCGACGGTCCGTCACGATGGTCGTCACAACCTCCCAAAATCCCAATGGACTTTGACGGTCCGTCACACCTTTGACGGTCCGTCCTGCACCTCCGTCACAGATTACAGAGAGTCAATTTTCAGTACCCAATTTCAGAATTCCTAAGTATATTGAAATGAGACCCTGTGACGGCCCGTCTTGCCTGTGACGGTCCGTCGTGGGGTCCGTGGTTTCAGCTTGTTTTTCCAGAAATAAATCTGCTGCTCAAAACGACTAAACAGGTCGTTACACATAACCAAAAGCATATTATCATAGTGTCATGTTAACATTTCATATTCCAAAGATCATATAACATAATATAGAAAACACTAATGTATGATCCTATCCCCAACCTACAAGTGCAATGGTCATGTGAAGACCCATAACCCAACACAACCAAGGAGATAAGATAGGAGACCATGAGTAAAGCTTTTCTTAATATAACTTGAAACATATGAAGTCATTAATTCATATCGCAATACAACCCAATAACATATTTATGATAATTACAAACAATATATAAGAGTAACATCATGTGTCAAAAGCATTATACCTTTCATGTTATCATATTACATAAGAACAACCTCCTAGAACTCCACTTACACTCTGCTTGTGCAATGTCTAGGTAGAGTCCAAAACCCTTACCTAACTATGTAAACTCTTCAAGTCATCCTAGTAAATTTTTATTTACTTGTCCTTCATTTTACATGAAGTAACATTCTCCATAATCCGTCATAGAAGATGTGAGGTAAACATATAATCCGGTGTCATAAAACCCCACATTGAATGAAGGTGGTCTACCGGACAAAGTAGAACCTTACATGACATAGTTTTCTTAGTGGATGTAGTAGCTAATATCCTATAGTGGCAACATAATTCTTGAACTACGACATCTATTAGAGACACATAGTTTCACATAACATGGCAGGCTCAATATCATGAGAGTCATTGTGACCTACCTTCCAACTAGAGTAGGGACACTTGTCAAATCTAGTTCATCGTACTTAGCTTAAGTCCCTTTATTTATTAACCTTTAAGTTGTCTTTTGTCATAAACTTATCATCACTCATAGGATATTAACTCCTTTATAAACATGATCATGAGATCTTTGGGATTAGATGAGAATTTCCTTTCATTATAACCCTTTGTATGTGATATTAACATAACATAGTCATCCTTTGTAAAGCATACAAGAGAATATCATAACTTGCATTTTTCATTTTCTTATTATGATCTCACAAGTAACATGTTCATAGACAAACATCTACACATAGTAACATCATACACACTTCCATAACATAGCATCATGATTTATTGTCTAACATAAACATTATACAGTAATCACAACTTTAGAAGACATTCCTCTTTCTTCCAAGAACCTTATTCAAGAACATAGGTTCAACTTACAACATTCATAATCATAACATAGTGAAATACTTAATAGTATAATTAATAAAAAATCTACAAATCATATAAAATAATAATGTGTAATGTTGGATAACGTAAAGGGTCATTGAAGAGTTCATTCTAGTATTATTTCCAATCCATACGTTTATATGCCATCTAGTAGTAGCGACAACCATATGTAACCATCATCAAAATAAGAACATGTATCACACGAGATTGAAGCATTACTAACCCAATATATAACAATTGTTGTGAAATCAACCATACAAAATATTTAATTATAATAGAAAATCATAAATCTAGAGTTCGGAAGAAAATTTATTTTGTTGAGAAAAATACTAGAAATGAATGTCTTCAAAACTTTATTTGAAAGGACCTCTCGGGGAAAGTAATCCCAAGACTGAAAACCCATACCTTATATATGAAAAATCAACAAAAATTTTATGAAAATCTTGATGTCTTCGTCTTCTTCCTTAAGCTCTTCTTATTCTTCAATGGAGTTTTGAAAACAGAGTGTTTCTTGAGAGATGAGAGAATTTTAATTAGAATCTGATTTGGACGTGTAAAAAATACCTAATAACCACATTTATGTGTCCTATTAATTAACCAAAAGACCCTCCACTTAAATTGGTCGTTTTATGAAGTGTAATTACCAATCATATGACTTTAACGATTCTGGTAAGTGGATGCGCATCGCGGAGACAAATCCCGTCATTTTTCTCAAATTTAGTGTGTAGGGAGTGAGGTGTGTGTCATCCTCGCATAAGGAGGCTTCCCCTAACATCTTGAGGCAGAACTCCACGTGACGAATGCACACTTGTTCCTACGCTTTTTGCTTTTTGCAGGCTGCCAGGCAACCTGCTAACCCATATTTTGTCCTTCCTAAGGACCCTTGGGGTGGTTCTTGGGGTGTCGTTACCGGATGTTTGGACCCTTTGTACTACATAATACCTATAGAAGGTCTCTCTATATGTTTTGGACATCATTTGAAACCTCGTAACCCTCACCAAAAATAGAGATGTCAACTAATTCAACTTAGCTATTTTTCGGACGTCAATGTCTTTCTTTGTCATTTTGTCTCTATACATTTCTAAATGAACTTATTACATTAATATATGTCTAGAAAAATAATTTTAAACATTATTAAATATATTTAGATCTAGTCTAAGTTATGGAATTTACAGAGTGTGACACTTACTTAAGTACTTGTAGGAGAGAATGTCCATATACTATTTTTAAGGTTACTAAATAATCCTTGATACTTCCTAAGGTTACATCGTTCCCAAAGTATCAAACAATATGTCTAACTAGAGTCATTCTCAAGACATCCATAGATAAGGCATGAAAAGATCATCCCTTATGCCTTGTTCACACTTTAATTAAGGAATCATTAAGTCACTCTAGATTAGGTACTCATTCATTTACACTCCTTTCTAAGATAAGTCATTATTTAATTAGTTCACTAATAGAAATTCATCGCATAGAGAAAATTAAAGTAATGGTCTTGGAGAAGACCTAGGGACTCTCACTATCATCTTCAAAGACAATTATGTAATGTTTAGATAGCGTCCCATAGCACTACTTAAAAATCAAATTACTTCTATAATGCTAATAGGTATCCCAAATGATGAGAATAGGCAATAAACGACATAGACAATGGTAGAAAATATTAAATCTATAGGTGTAACCTACTCCATAGAGGGTGTTCTACTTGCCAATCATAGAACTTGGACACATCCCATGTAGGCACATGGTTAAGGAATATGAAAGGATTACGTTGTATTCTAGCCTCAAATTTTTAACTAGACCTACTTCCCATTCCATACTCACTCGGTGGTAGCCTTTATTCTCATAGAGTAGTTCACTTTAAAGGTTCATACAAAGGGGTTTCATAGAAAGTTCACAATCTTATCACATTTACCCTACCAAAGAGGTCCCCTAGGGATGCCTTATAATATAGACAAGAAAGATCATAATGATATTCCAAATGATTGATATGATGTTGTTCATGACAATAAACCTTAAGTCCATTATTCATTACAAGAAGGATACCATTTCAATTTTGAGCTTTTAGGTTCATAACACTACAACTAAGTTTCAGGTTTCACATTAATGACCCTCATAACATAATTCACGGTCTCATGTAATTAATAAATACAAAACTAAGAGGCTTTAGCATCTTAAGTAAAGACATCTCATATTCACGTTCGTACATGCATAATGTAAGGGACACAAGTCTACCACAAAAGACACACAAAGACTTATTTTATCAAATATTGTATATCATATTCAAGAAGCACATAGGCAAAACCATAAATACTTTTAGGTCACCCTATACACTAATATAACATCATCGATATAGACAACATAAGGCTCAATATTTAATTAGGAAGAATAATGCATCAACTCTAAGACTACACACATAAAGACTTAGTCATGGTCTAACATGATCACATAAATAGCATCTACAGAAGAATTCACATAGTTTCACTTTTCTTCACTTGTAGGTAGATATGATTATTCTTCACATAATCATCTACACAAATCATCATATTACTTCAAGTAGTGCCGAAAAGTCCATGATCATCATAATACATAACGTAACGCTGACAACGCTACTTCATTCACATAACATAACCACCATAGGTGGGCAAAACCAATTACAATATAATTTAAGATCTAAATTACATAAAATAAAGATAAATAGGGCAGCTTACCAAAAATCTATTCTCGCCACTTCAATACACGTCTAGATCATTCAATTCAATACCATAAGGCCCAAACCCATTGCCATGAACATCAATTTAATACAAATATAATAATACTATATGAATTTAAGTAAATTCAATATAAACATATCAATATAATACAAACAATAAATCAATTGAATGCAATTCTTACATCAGTGTATAGCCCATAGAGAACTACACTAGAATTCATAAGCATTAAGTCAATATCAAGTAACCCATAAAAAAGTAAAAAACTAGGGTTCATCAACTACATTGTTTCAAAGGTTAATTATTTTAAAATCATCTAATTAACAGCAATTCAATAAATATACAATTATTAAAAAGATTTAATGCAAGGACCCATGGATACATTATAAGTTGGCCAAGTTAATCTTTGAAAACATTAGAAAACTTCTTCGAATTTGGGCTCCTTGATGAAAAGAGTTTCAAGGAGCAAAAAACTATAATTTATTTATGTTAATACACCAATTTTAATAAGAATCACCACTAAAATCTCCAATCCAATATCTTCCTTGAGTTTTCGCTTTAGTGGAGTTCTACAGAATTTCTTAGAGAATCTGGGTTTTGATTTTTGGAGAATGACTTCTTCTATGTATTTGGGTCTTATAAGCCCAATTAAAATACCTAAAATACCCATAAATAACGTCCTTTTTACTTATTTGGACGTGGGGTGACTTCAGAACTTAATCCCTAGAGTTAACACTAAGCTGCGCAAGAAAACATCTCACAGACGATTGACAATCAACTGGCCATTTCCCAACCAACGTATTATCCTGTTTGTGCATGGTTTTGGAATAAGGCTGGTATTTGGATGTTCTCCTCCCACCCGTAAGTTTCAAAACACGACACACATCAAGAAGGCGTCAACTGGCTCACGAACCGTCTACTGCCTCCGTCACTTTGGGCTGTCTTGGTAGTCTTGGCTTCAAGGAAAGGTCCTTTCTCAAGTACCCTTGGTTGGTCCTTAGGGAGTTTCACCCGGATGTTACCAACCCTAATAAGTTTTTATACATGTTTAGTACCTCTCACATTAATTTCATCAACAACTAAAAAGTAAAACTCGACGAACCATACCAAGATACAGAAGGTCATTTCAAGGCAAACCATTAGAACGTCATGGATCTTCTTGGAAGTTTGACATCCACACTTCACAAAACATGACACACCGCCTATTTACACAATAATAAATCATTTTAGGAACTTATAATCTCATCACTCACATATAAACACATATGAGGTTCATAGGTAACTTAGTCATCAAACGTCTTAGTCGTCCTATGAAGTTTAACCAACACATCTAAACTCTTTGAAAATGCCTCAACAACATATAATATAAAAATTAAGAACCTTATACCATCATGTGAAACATTTTAGTCTCTACTTCACTTAATTAATTTTTCGCATCTTACAAACTCCCCAACATGGACAACTTTCGTCCTCGAATGACACTTACCACTCTCTGAAAACTTCCACAAATAGTTATTCAAATATCATATCATAACCATACCATAAAATGTATTTTACAATACAAAATCTAGAGAAAACAAAAATTTCACATAATCAAGATATTCACAACACAGTAAGAATGTAGAATAAATGTGATAACCCATCATGGCATAAACCTTACATCATTAATTCCAAATCGCAAAAAAAAAATATTATATTCATTATTATGTTCATATACATCAGTTATAACCACATTACAACAATTTTAAGAAAATAATGAATTAGTCAATTTTAGCAAAATCATATAATGATCTGGCAACTTTGTTGTCAATTATGCCATAATTTTTAAAAATGAATTTTAGGCAATTAATGATCGAAACATGCTAATATGAAAAGTAACAACATATAAACTCATTTTAAAACATAGTAATAACTTCATAAAATACACAATGCAAGGAATCAATGAAATTCAATTTCAAAAAGACTCCTAAAAACCATGCACATGCAAGATGCCTCTATGACTTTCTAGCCCATCTACTAACCCTACTCCCCCACTTAGAAGGAACTCATAACACAAAAAAGAATATAACAACTTACCGTCATCATCATCATCATCACCCTCATCCGGATTTCTCCTCTAGTGTGAAGTGCATAGAAACACTTCTTGTTGGAGCATCATCTTTTGGAACATTAGGAGCAACTTGCTTACAATCTCTTGTAGGACAATCCCTCCATTTGTGTCTATTTTTTCCTGATCCAAAGATACTCCTAGTAACCCTTAGACAATCCCCATAATGAATCATTCCACAAGTGACACATGTAGGTATTCCATTTTAAGAACCACCTCTTTGCACAGGTTTGAAATTTTCACCCCTAGATTCTCCTTGAGTTGAAATCTTCTTCTTGAACCTAGGTTGACGTTGATCACTAGACCCGCTCCTCTTCAAATTTCTAGAAATCCTTCCAAGTTTAGACTCCTCAATAGATTTAGAATACACCATAAGTCAATCAAAATTCATATCATCACGAATAATAGTCGTACGACATGCTTCTATGACTAAGTCAGCAACCCCGTTCACAACCTACTTATCTCATCCCTAGGATTAGACACTAAGAATGGGGCATATCTATACAACATTGAGAACTTCAAAGATTAATCCTCAACATTCATATTACCTTCCTTGAGATTGATAATGTCCTCTACCATCACCTCTCTCCTCCCAATGCTCATCACCTACCAACCATGATAGAGATAGATAAAAGCATGCAATTAGTACATCCAAATGTACTAAGTATGGCATCATACATAAAAATCATGAAAATAGATATTTATTGGAAATTTACATCTTTTGATTCAAATATAATAGATAATAATAAAGACAACATTTAACCCCTTACAATCACATAAGAAATCACTTCATAAATTTGTCACATTTTTAGGAGCAACATTATAGTTAAATACTTCACTGTACAGTGTACTCCTTCAATGTTACAATGTAGTGATTCTAATGCATATAGGACACTTCCTTGTATGTAATCTTCTTAGTAAAGGCTATCATAAGACTCTACTAAGCAACATAAGGAGAGACCGCCCATACACCTATCTAAGCATGCCTAAATTATCCTCAAGACTACTTATAATGAGACAGACACACTTAGAAGAAAAAAAAACACTTAACATGTAAAATCTGACATTCCCCTTACCATGGCTATCAAAAGACTAACTTAACTACTCCGAGAAGAAAACACTCATACACTTTTTTTAAGGTTACCTAAATAATATTTAAGAGTTTTTAAGTTTAGATCATGCCCAAACTATCAATAAACTTCCCTAACTAAAGTCATTTGAAGACTTCCCTAGATGAGACATGAAAAGATCATCCTTTATGCCCCCTTCACACTTCAAGAAAGGAATCGTTAAGTCACTCTAGATTAGGTACTCATTTACTTACATGCTTTCTAACATAAGTCATTATTTCATTAGTTCACTAAGAGGATTCATCACATAGATCACATTTAAGTTATGGTCTTAGAGAATACCTAGGGACTCTCACTAAGTCAAAGCCTATTGTGCAATGTCTAGATAACGTCCAATACCATCACCTATACTTCAAAGAACTTATCCCATGCCAATATTTATCCCACGTGATAAAAATAGGTAATAACCGACATAGACCATGGTAACAAACATGGAATCCAGAGTTGTACGCTACTCTGATTGAAGGTGTTCAAATTTCCAATAATGGAAATTGGACATATCCCATGTCGACACATGGTAAAGGAATATAAAGGGCGTACATTAAACAATAGCCTCATCTATTAACTATTTCTACTTCCCATATCATAATGACTTGGTGCTAACCTTTGTTCTCATGGATTTATTCACATTAAAGATTCATACAAAGGGGTTCCATATAATGTTCATAACCCAATCACATTTACCATAAACAGGAGGTACCCTAGGGCTGCCTTACAATGGCGACAAGATAGATCATAATGACTTTCAAAAGGATTGATATGATGTCGTTCAAAATAATCAATCTTATGTCCAGCATTCATAACAATAAGGATACAATTTCGTCTTTCGACTGCAAGGTTCATAACCTTACGACTAGGTTTAAGGTTTCACATAAAGGACCCTCTTAACATCATTCAAGGTCTCATGTCATTCATACATACAAGACTAAGAGGCATTAGAAGTTTCCAAGAAGAATAGGTTTGTAAACGAGTATAGGACCTCTCACATGAATATTATCCAAAAATAATATGTAAAACTCAACGAAACATGCCAATAGACACAAGGTAATTTCAAGGCAAACCTTTCAAACGTCATGGACTTTCTGGGACGTTTGACCTCAAAACTTCACGAAACATGACACATTGCCTATATACACCATAACAAATTATTTAACGACATCATAACCTCATTAATAAGAAACAAACACATATGAGGCATATAGGTAACTTTATCATCAAACGTTTTAGTCATCCCTTGATGTTTGACTTCAAATGCAACTAAACTCATAGACACCGCCTCAATAACATATTATATATCAATATAGGACCTTAAACCATCATGAAAACCTTAATTTTCTCTAGTTCACCTAAGTCATCTTCGGGATCTTTTAATTTCCCCCACTTGGACAATATTCGTCCTCGAATGACACTTGCCACTCTCCAAACACTTCAAAGAATAGAGATTAAAGTAGCAGCTCATAAACATACAATATAACGCATTATATAATAGAAACATCTACAGAAAATATCAATTTCACATATTCAAGAGATTTCCAACAAAAAAAAGATACTTGAATAAATTCTATAACTCATCATGTCATAAACCTCACATCCTTAATTCCAAATAGCAAAAACAATATTTTATAATCATTATTTTTTTTTATTATACATCACTTCAAACAAAATTAGAAAAAATTTCAAGAAAATAATGAATTAGTCAATTTTAACAAAATCCTACAGTGAAATGGCAGCTTTAAAATCATGTCTTAGCAAAATCATAACTTCATAAAATACCCACACACAACGAATCAATGAAATTCAATTTCAACAGATCTCCTAAACACCATGCACATGTAACATGTTTCTATGACATTCTAGCCCATGTACTAACCCTACCCCCCTCCACATAGAATTAACTCATAAGACTAATGAAATAGAAGAATTTACGATCATCATAATCATCGCCCTCATCCGACTTTTCTCCTCTAGTCAAGATTAAATAGAAACGCCTCTTTATTGGAGCATCACCTTTTGGAACACTAGGATCAACTTGCTTACCATCTTTAGTTAAATAATATCTCACTTTGTGTCCATCTTTTCCACATACTAAGAAACTCCCGGTACCTCTTAGAAACTCCCGGTACCTCTTAGAAACTCCCCATAATGCCTCATTCCACAAGTGGTACATGTAGGTTTGCCATTTAGAGAACTTCCTCTTTTTCTCAATTTTCAACTTAGCATCCATAGATTCTCCTTGAGTTTAAAACTCCTCCTTTAATCTATATTGAGGTTGATAACTATACCAACTCCTCTTCATGTTTCTAGCAATCCTTCAAAGTATAGACTCTTCAATAGATTGATCATACACCATGAGTCTAGGTAAGGTCATATAATCATGTAGCATGGGCATACAAAAGTCTTCTGTAACAAAGTCGGCAACCCCGATCACAAACCTACTCATCTCATCCCTACGATTAGATACTAAGGATGGGGCATCTCTAGACAACATTGAGAACTTCAAAAGGTAATCATAAACACTCATATTGCCTTGCTTAGGATTGATAAAATCCTCTACGGTATCCTCCCTCCTCTAACAAGGACAGTATATTCAGAGAAAAGCTTTTCTTAAATTCTTCCCACTCAATAGGACCCGACTCAACCGGACTATAATCCTTCCATTTACCATACCACACTTGTGAAACATCCCTCAATTGATGGGAAGATAATTCCTCCTTCTCCCTAGAGGTAACCCCCATAGCACTAAAATATTTGTACACACCATCAAGAATGTCTTGGGGATCCTCTCCCACTTTAAAGCCAAGAAAAATTGGAGGATTCATCCTCACAAAGTCTCTCCACCAAAATGTCATAGTTCTCTGAAAAATATTTATCCGAGGATTCATACTATATTCACTTAAGTAATTACGGTTTGTACCAAAGCAAGCAAAGTCTCTCTAATCTCTTTATTAGTCAATTCAAGATGAACCACCGAAACATCATTACCTTCTTCCACAATAGGGACTTGATCACCTCGGGGAGGAACTTGAGCATTTTGAGTTCCTTGGACTCCTTTACTATCTTGAATAACATGCTCAACTTGCTCTACCTGAGAAGGAATTTCCTCATTCACTCTTCCATCTTCCAACCTTATAGTGTCCATCCTTCTAGTGTTCATCTCCCAAAAACACGAGGAAAACATTGAGAAGGATGCTCATAACATGTACTCTTTTATACAAAAAAGGAGTAGAAAATAAGGGAAACTCTATCGTCCAATAGCCTCTCCCTAGTAAATGTGTCGCGACTCACACCGATGGTCGACACTCTACTAGACGTGACTTGATGAGACTTGTATGATTCCTAATAAAATATTCATATCCTATTAACTAAGAGATACCACCCTTACATCCTCTCTAAACATACCTAAAGTATCCTAAAGATTACTTTTAATGAGACATACACACTTACAAGACACAAAAGCACATAACATGTATAATACAACATTCTCATTACCAAGAATATCATAAGACTTACTTTCTTATTTTTAGAAGAGAACGCACATACACTCTCTTCAAATTTACCTAAATAGTCCATAAGACATCCTAAGTATAGATCATGCCCAAAGTGTCAAACAACTTCCCTAACAAGAGTCATTCTCAAGACTTCCCTAGATAAGACATGAATAGATCAATGCTTATGCCCCCTTCACACTTTAACTATGGAATCCTTAAGTCACTCTAGAATAGGTACTAATTCATTTAAATGCTTTAAAACATAATTCATTACTTCATCAGTTTAATAAGAGACATCCATCACATAGAGGATATTCAAGTAATGGTCTTGCGGAAGACCTAGGGACTCTCACTAACATCTTCAAAGCCTATTGTTCAATGTGTAGATAGTGTCCCATACCCCTCCTAAATTTTATAGAACTTATCTGATTCTGATAGGTAACTCACGTGATGAAATAAGAAAATAACCGACATAGACCATTGTATCAAAACATGGAATCCAGAGTTGTAACATACTCTTAAGAAGGGTGTTCTACTTGCAAGTGGTAGAACTTGGACACATCCTATGTAGGCACATGATTAAGGATAATGAATGTCTTACATTGTATTCTAGCCTCATCCTTTATTAGAACTACTTGCCTTACCATAATAACTCGGTTCTAACCATTGTTCTCATGGAGATATTCACATTAAATGTTCATACAAAAGGGGTTCCATATGAATTTCATAACCCAATCAATGTTACCCTACAAAAGAGGTTTCCTACAGCTGCTATACAATGGAGACAAGATAGCTCATAATGAAATTCCTAAGGATTGATCTGGTATCATTCCAGCCAATCAACCTTATGTGCATCATTCATTACAAGAAGGATACCATTACATCTATCGACTTCAATGTTCATAACCTTACAACTAGGTTCAAGGTTCCACATAAATGACCCTCTTAGCACCATTCAATGTCTCATGTAATTTGTACACACAAAAAAAATAGGCTTTATCATCCTATGGAAAGTCATGTAATATTAACATTCATACATGCATCAAGTACGGGACACAAGTCTACCACACAAGACACAATATGACTTCACTTTATCACATATTTCATATCGTATAAAAGAACCACATAGGACAACTTTTATCACCTTTAGGTCACCCTATACACTATTATAACATCATTAATATAGACAACATAAGACTTAATGACCAATTACTAATAAGCATGCATCAACTCTAAAATTACATACATAAAGACATAGTCATATTCTAATATTATAATCTAAACAACATCAATGGAAGAAACCACATACTTTAACATTGCTTCACATGTAAGAATATATGATATTAGTTCATATGACCACCTACAAAAATCATCATATTACTTTCATGTAGGCCGACAAGGTCATGATAATCATAATATATAATGCAACGCCGACAAGGCCACATCATTCACATAAAACTGCCATTGTAAGTGGGCTATGTCAATCACATAATAATTCAAGAAATAAATTACATAAAATAAAGAGAATAAGGGTTGCATAACACCAATCCATTCTATCCACTTAAATCCATGTCTATATCATCCAATTCAATACTATAAGGCCCTTACCCATGGCCATGAACATCAATTCAAAAAAAAAATCATAACACTCTATCAATCTATCTCAATTCAATAAAGATTTATCAATCTAAGAAAACCTATGAATGAACTGAATACAATTATTACATGATTAAATAGCCCATATAAAACTATACAAAATTCCTAATCAATAAGTCAATATCAAATAACGCAAAAGTAGTCAAAAACTAGGGTTAATCAATTGCATGGGTTCATAGGTTAACTATGTTAATATAATCTAATTAACAACAATTCAATTAATATACAATGTTTATAAACCTTTAATGCTAAAACCCATGGATAGATCATAAAATTGGCCAAGTTCATCTTTGAAAACATTAGAAAATTCATTGAAAAAAGGATCCGCGATGAATAGATTTACAAGGATAAAAACACAATTCCTTATTGATGTTTATTCACAAATTTTATGAAGAATCACCACTCAAATCTCTAATACAAGCTCTTCCTTGAGTATTGGCTTCAATGGAGTTCTAGAGAATTTCTTAGAGAATTTGGGTTTTGATTTTAGGAGAATGAATTCAAATAGGTATTAGGGACTTATAAACCCTCTTAAAATACCTAAAATAACCATAAGTAACCTCCCTTTAACTTATTTGTACGTGGGGTGAATTTAAAACTTAACCCCTAGATTTGACAGTAAGTTGCAGGAAAATAAATCATAGACGGTTGCCATCGACTGCCCATTTCCCTACCAACGGACTGTTATTTTTGTCCATGATTTGGGGCCTAGGCTGGTATTTGGCTTCTATCCTCCCACACCTATTTTTCAACCCGCGACACCCATCAAAGGAGCGTTGACTTGCCCACGAGCCGTCTACTACCTCCGTTGTATGAGGCTATCTTTGCATTCTTAACTTGAAGGAAAATGTCTTTTCTCAAGGACCCTTGGTTGGTCCTTGGATACATTCACCTGGATGTTTCAAAACCGAATAGCTTCTTAAAAGATTTTATGACCCTCCACATGAACTTTATCCAAATCGAACAGGTAAAACTCATGGAAACATTCAAAGAGACACAAGGTCATTTCAAGGAAAACCTTTCGAACCTCATGAACGTTCTTGGACGTTTGACCTCTTAACTTCACAAAACTTTACACATTACCTATATACACAATAATAAATCATTTCAGGACCTTATAACCTCATTAATAACAGATAAACACATATAAATACATATGAGGCACATAGGTGACTTAGTCATCTATTGTATTAGTCGTCTGTTGTCATTTGACTTCTAATGTAGCTAAACTCTTCGAAACTTCCTGAATTACACATTATGTAAAAATTTAGGACCTTATACCGTCATGAAAACCATGTTAGACTATATTTCAACTATGGTATTTTTGGGATCTTACATTAACATTGTCATTACATTTCGTTTCATTAAGAGCTCATCTTATAAGATCACTGTTGACAGATTCAACAATACTCAATAAAAAATTAGGCACTCGTACTTCAATGCATATAGACTTTAGTAATATAGGATTAAAATTGATTCTTATTAGTTAGGCATAATACCATTGGACAATACTCAACCATACCATGCTTAGTTAAGTTTTAGGGAGGAATGTTCTTCTCCTCAACAAACTTACATGTCTCATGAGTCCATACCCATGTAAATTCACAAAGGACAACTTTATTGTAACAAGAAAATTTATCTACTCTTAAACATTACATGCTTATACTTTCGTCCTAGTATAGTCAAATGGTCATTTACACCACACACATCACACAAAATGAAGCTATTTCAAAATATTTTATTTTCTAGAATAACACTAGCTCTCATAAATATGAATTAATTTTGGAAAATAACCAATTTATAGGAACACACAACGACATTAGAAAAACATGACATCACTTTTAAATAGTGATCTTGTAATCATTTTTTCCAAAACATAAAAGTCGCATAATTTTCAAGATACTCAACATTTTTCACTTTAAAAAGGCTCAAATTTTCATTATAAGCCTAAACCTTAAACCTCAAAAGTTACTTCAAACATGTTTCTGATCTTATGTCATTAATTTAAATGCAAAATTACCATATTAAGATGCACAATAAAGAAGAGAACACATGATTTGATCATAATCCTTTTTCATGAACTTCTATAATCATCAAATATCCTTAGTGTAGGGTAAATCAAGTCATACCAAACATATGAAGGTAATGCAATTCATATATTATGTAAGAATCCTATCTTGAAAAATATTAATAAAAATTCATTAAATTAAAGCTCAAGTAAAAATAAAAGGACAAGGCAGAAATATCTATAACCTAACTTCTCACATTACCATACCCACTGAGGGTAAACCCAATTAAGAGCAACTTAACCCAATCATAAAAGTATCTTAGTTTATAAACCTTCATAATCATTACCTAAAATTTATTGACCAACATAAAAAGAAATTAAATTAACACATCAAAGGAACATCAAGTGTCATTCTAAACCTTATTATCTAGGCCTGTTATCCATCATAAGGTTATTACCATCAACCCATAGCTCAACCCAATGATGTCATAAAATCAACATAATTCAGTAACAAACATGATGATAAGGTTAGAAGAATCACTACACCATAATTCAATTGTAACTCAAAGCTTAAGACAAGATACTTAGGTCAATTCTCGTAACCTAGATCACTTCTCAAGAACTAGTATAAAAGAGTACAATTCATCTTGGTTTGTTCATCACTAGTGTAACAATATCATTTAATAGTGATTTAACCAATAATCAAGTAAATTGAATCAATCTCAACCTAATTCAATCAAGATCAAACCTAGGGTTAAGGGTTAAGGATCATGTTCTTCAATTTGGACCAAACTGTCACGACCCAAAACCGAGCCGCGACTGCCACCCACACTTAACCTACTATGTGAGCGAACCAACCAATCTAAACCCCAACATTTCAAACATAATTAACAAAATACAATGCGGAAGACTTAATCTCATTAATAAAATCAATTCAATAACTATTATTATCCCAAAAATCTGTAAGTTATCATCATAAGAACATCTACGATCAAATTACTAAACTAAGAGTATTCTAAGAAGCTAAAACAATAAAAGCTAGTCCATGCCGAAACTTCAAGGCATCAAGACATGAAGAAGAAGATTCAGTCCAAGCTAGAAGCATTAGCTCACCCTGAAATTCGGTGTAATGAAGACTTGCTAGAATTACTGTTGAGTTGAGGACGACGGCACGTTTGCTGCACTCCACAAATAACAAAGAAAGAAACATACAAGTAGGGGTCAGTACAAACACAAGTACTGAGTAGGTATCATCGGCCAACTCAAAATAGAAAACAATATATATCAGTTAATATCATAAATCAACTATAATACTCAACATGTAGCAACAAAAAGTACTATAATCATTAATAAGTACTACCAAGTTCATCCATGAGGACTCAAGCCTCAATACCATACTCATTTGGGAATTAGGTTCATTAAATTGAGTATATTTATCATCTTTCAAGATTCGTTATCTTTCTTCCTCCTTTGTCGGTACGTGACACTCCGATCCCCTACTACTATGTGTCGGTACGTGACACTCCGATCCCCTACTTCTATGTGTCGGTTCGTGACACCCGATCCCCTATTACTATGTGTCAGAACGTGACACTCTGATCCCCTAAAACTACGTATCGGTTCGTGACACCCGATCCCTTAATACTATGTGTCGGAACGTGACACTCCGATCCCCTAAAACTACGTGTCGGTTTGCGACACCCGATCCCTTAATACTATGTGTTGGAACGTGACACTCCGATCCCCTAAAACTACGTGTCAGTTTGTGACACCCTATCCCTTAATACTATGTGTCGGAACGTGACACTCCGATCCACTAATCTCATTCTATCAATTCATCAAGCCGTCTCTTATACCAAGGCATCATCATTCTCATTACTTTAGTTCATCAAGCCTTCTTTTATACCAAGGAATCATCATTAACAAAGTAGATTAGGGTTTCTTCAAGATTTAGGATTCAATAGCTTCATCATGCTTATTTTATCACAATCATATAATCACATTAATGCAAGCACACAATTTAGCATATAGAAGGGTTTACAATACTACCAATACATATCATTCGCTATTAAGAGTTTACTACGAATAGTGTCAAAACCATAACCTACCTCCACCGAAGAATTTGATCAAGCAAGCAATTTCCCAAAGCTTTGTTCTTCTTTTCGTTTCTCCTCTCTTTGTTCTTTCTATTTTTCTTATTCAAACCCTCTTTCTTTTACCCTAATTAGTATATAATTAAGTTTAAAAGATGACAATAATAACCCACTAATTAACTCAAGGTTACCTTTTTTAACCCTCAAGTAATTAGACTTATTAACATTGACCCACTAACTTTATAATTAGAGCAGGAATAGTCAAAAACATCCCTTTAAACATTTAAAGAAATCCGACCAGACTGGGATTACGCAACCTCTGACGGCCCGTCGTGCCTGCGACGGTCCGTCCTGCAGGTCGTCGCAAAGTTCAGAGACTCAATTTCCACTAAAGAATCAGTGACGGTCCGTCACGCCTATGGCGGTCCGTCCTGCCATTCCGTCACGAAGTTCAGAGAGTCGATTTCAGCACCCAAATTTCTAATTTCTAAGTGTTTTGAAACGAGACACCCTCGACGGTCTGTCGTGGGGTCCGTCGTATCAGCCAGTTTTTCCAGAAATAAATTCTGCTGCTCAAAACGACTAAACAGGTCGTTACACAAACCATTACAAATTATATTTATAAAGTTAAACTACATGTTAATGTATGAATTATATCCTAAAGAAAACATAAACCACTCAGTTCATAACATGAAATTCTTAATTGAATGAAACATACTTCAAAACTCTACTTTTTGGAATACTTTGAAGGAGCCCTTGAGGAAAGAAGTCTCAAAGGTGAATTAGATAACATACCATAAAATTTGATGAATATTTGAAGGTGAAATAATCCTTTTCAATCCCCCATAACCTCCCCCTAGCTAGTCTTCAATATTGTTTTCCAATCGACAACGAATGAAGAGGGAAGGAAGCGAATATATTTTGTGAATTGTGTTTAGACTAATGAGGATTGGATTCTATATATGAGGGTTTAATTAACTCAATTAGATTCCCTTAAACCCCTATTTAATCACCTAACCTCCTAACAAATTAAATCTAATTAACTTAAGATGTGCAGGAAAGTGACCCTCACAGACGTGACCACGAATGACGGGCCGTCTGTGAGTCAACGTTCACACTGCCCTATCGTGCTGCATAACCATCATTATGTTAAGATATTGTGCATCTTAGGGCCTCCAGAATGTTTTCTAAGTGTCGGATGACTGTTGGCATCGACGCCCCGTCAATCCACACACGAGTCGCCATTGCCCCCTCCTGGTTGCACACATCCTAGGTATTGTTGCCTCCTATGGTCGGCATCGATGTTCCTGTCGATCCACTCACGATCCTTCATTTCACTTTCGAGGTTCCACACTATATAGGCAGTGTTGCCTCCTACGTGCTAGGGTACTTCCTCAAGGGCCCTTGGATTGTCCTTGTGGATTTGTACCCGGACGATTTAACAATAAATCATCTTAAACACTTTTTATGCACCCTTCCACCTAATTTCATTGATTTATGACTTCCAAAAGCTAGTTATATAGGCTAAGGCACGCTAGTACCCCTTCGAACTAGTTTCCGAACATCATAGACGTTCTTGGACGTTTTGGTTCCTCAACTACCTATAAGACCTTTATTCATTAGAATAGGTCTTAAAACAGTGCTTAGACCCGATGGCACCTATTTTGTTCTTTTTGCCTTATCTTGAATTTTAAAAGTGTTCCAATGTTAGTGAGACATCCTAGATCTTCTGAAACACCATTACTTGAATTTCCTCTATGTGAAGAATGTCTCGTAATGAACTAATGAAATATGGCTTATGTTAGAAAGCATGTAAATGAATGATTACCTAATCTAGATTGACTTATGAATTCCTGAGATATAGTGTGAAGAGGGCATAAGGGATGGTCTCTTCATGTCTACTCAAGGTAAGACATGTGAATTACTTTAGTTAGGAAGTTGGTTGATTCTTTAAGCATGATATAAGCTTAGGTAGTCTAAAGGATTATTTAGGTAATTTTTCTTCTTTATTTACTTAAGTAAGTCTATTGATAGCCTTTGAAAGGAGAATGTTATATCATATATATGTTGTTGTTTTAAGTGAGAATGATTCTATCTTAGGTAGTATAAAGTATCTCCGAAATGTGTTGAAGGGATTGTACGGGCTACGCTTCACAACTCACTTAATTGAGACTTAGAATCAGCTTTAGTAGAAGAATATCATGTTCATATGTTTGTTGACTTGTAAGTGTGTGTTGATCTCGTTATAGGAGGTCTTATGGATCGTTTAAGTGTGCCTAGAGAGGTTGTATGGGCGGTCTATCTTTGTCTTATTTCAGTGAGCCTTATGATAACTTTGAGTGGGTGTACTACATGCTGGGAAGTGTGTAATGTGAAGATAAGGAACTTCATTGTTACAGTGAAGGAACTTCTCTATAAACAGCGAATTGGTTCATTATAATGTAACATTAAAAATGTACTAAATTTCATAAATGTTATATCATATGTTTCTATGTTGTTAAATGTTATTATTATGATTATATTATGATATTTAAATTAAAAGATCCATATTTCCAATAAATGTCAATTTTCATGATTTTTATGCATTATATCAGACTTAGTACATGTGGTTGTACGAATTCCATGCTTTTATCTATCTCTAGAGAGGTTGGTAGGTGAGGAGCATGGTAAGAAAGACTTGGATCCTAGTATCATTTATGTGAAGTAGAAATACGTTCTTATTTAACTCAAGGTCATAGATGTCTTTTATTTCTGTTATCAAAGTATTGTAATAGACATAGCATTACTATATTTCCATTTTGTATGGGTCGTGTCCCAAGTACTCCTGTGTCTAAGATTTGATTAAATTAGACATAGTATTTCCTCCTCTGTGACCCTTCATGTAGTATTTGGGGAAGACTTATTTGACGTTTAGACCCTCTATACTACATTCGACCTAACCAAAGTCTTTTTATAAGTTTTAGACTTCATTTGACCCTCTAAAAAAATCCTTAACCATACCACCGCCAAATATTTCAATTAATCTAGTCTCCAAACTTCATCGACATTCTGTGACTCTTGTCTCTAAACCATCTTAGATAATTATATACATTTTTTTAGGTGTTAAATCAGTATTTTAACCTTTAAGCAATCATGTAGGGATCTATATTAGGTCTTTAGTTTTCAGAAAGTTACGCAAATAGAGGGACATAGGTCTACGAATCCAGACACACATATTACCTTCATATAACATATTAAATAACATTCAAGTATCCTATAGGACAACTATGTCTATCTAACGATATACACTAGCAACACATACAAAGACATTAGCATAGTCTTTCATAGTCACATATAACCAATTAGAAAAAATCATGCTTATACCTCACACATACACATATAGCACATAATTCTTTACATCGATAACCTATACAAACTATAACATAATAACATCAAAATCTACATTATAATGCGACAAGGCCATGTTCTTCACAATTATAGCATAAAACTTGCCACCATAAGTGGACCATACCAATAAATACATTTTAAAACAATTTCAACAAAATATATGGAGATTGGGTCAGCTTAACCCCTATAATCATCAACACCACCATTTAATGACACTTTCAATCAATTCACTTAACAAACGACTCTTACCAATAGCCATATACTCAATTTCAAACTAACAATTAAACATAAAAATAATCCAATAAATATCCAACATGAACATAATCAAATGAAGGAAACCTATATACACTTTTATCATGAATTATTCATAATTCAATTGCCAAATGTAAACTACACAAAGACCAATACAATTAGGCCATATAAAAATCACCCATATTAGAGAGAAAAAATAGTAATTCATGAATTGTGTGGGTTCGTAGAGATTTTTTATCTAAAAATATTCAACTAAAATTAATTCTGGCATAAATAATTGATTCAAATCATTTTATGTAATAAGCAATGGCTAGAGTCAAAATAGCACATTATGGTTCTATAAAGCATTAGAAAAGCATATGGAAATTGACTCCTTGAAGAGAGAGGATTCAAGGATGCAACACCATAACCTTAATGAATATAATCCAAAAAAATGATGAACATTCAACGGTAAAATGAAGCTCATAGCTTCAATTTTGTTTGAACCTTCGATGGATTCTAGAGAGTTCTACTTGGGGTCTTGGGGTTATGATAACAAAGTGAAATATAACCTACGTTCTAAAATTCTAATATGACATTTAATACCCAAAAACCCATAAAATAACCGCCCAATATGTTAACTCGATTCCGGGGGAATTTTTGAATAAGCCCTCCACTTGGCCGAAAATCTACAGCAATCGACGGAACCAAATGATTTCTGCTGACGTTTGACAATCTTCGAAATGACCGCTATATCGTGCAGGTCAAGATTTTTTAAGAGACCACATTTTGGGGGCTTATCTCCCACGTATTTCTGTGGAGCAGCGACCCCTATCAAAGGAGGGTACACTTGACTACTATTAGTCGTTTAGGCACCGTGGTTTGGGACTTCTTCTTGGTAGTTTTAATCCAAAGGTTTGCTCCTCATCAATGACCTTTAAGGTTGTCCTTGAAGAGTCGTGCCTGCGCATTTCAAGACCAAATATTATGTTCAAGATGTTAGGAATCTTTCCTATCAATTTAAACTCAAATCAACACATAAAACATTCAAAGTCACACTAGAACACACAAACATGCACTAAGACAAACTTTACAACGTCTTGGATATTCGATAGCCATTATAGTACCTTATCAATACATGAAACACATGTTAGGCTCTAATTTAACCTAGTTTTTTTTCAAGGGTGTTACACATAGTGACAATTAACCTTAACATTCACATATGATGAATCATCTCAATTCAACCCATAATGATATTAACCCAACATATAAGAAACCCAAGAGACCCTTGTGCAATGCAAGTAATAGAATCCCATAACCCTACCCAAAAATAAAAGTCGCATTAATTAAATTACTTCATACATTTAAGGTAGCTTCATATTTAATCTTAAAATACTTTATTAATTAAGATCATATATAACAAGACATAAATAAAATACAATCAACTTAATCATAAAAGAACTCTACGAAGAGCTTCCCTTAGGATCCTACAAGTGCAACGTGTAAGAGAATTCATGTATGCTCGCTCATACAAGCAGAAACCTTTAGGAAAAGACCTAATAAGATTTCATACATTAAACTCATTCATTTACCTTTAATTGGGGGAAAGAATTGCAATAACCGACACTAGATCGTTTGAGCTACATGGAATCCGGTGTTTTTCTCCAATACCGACAAGAGAAGGTTATCTGTGGCCTAACGAGTAGCCTTTTTGTACATAGCTATCTAGGTGGATCCACGAAGCTAGAGTCCTATCTGGGCACATAGTTATGGGTCAAGGAGATTGTTACTAGAAGTGTTGACTTTCTATACATGGATGTTTCTATTTCATGAGACAATACATATCTTGGGAATTCGGACTTTCTAAACGTGACGAAACACATATGTGGAGCCAAACATATTAAAAGTGAGACCCATATCTCATTTACATGAGCTTTCGGTGCTAAGCATATATACACTTTACAAATCATTTTTTTCATCATACAAGTTCACATTAGTCTCTACTAGATCCCTATGCAAACATCTTATCATTATACCTGAAACAGGTATTCACCAATGAGAACCGTGGATTCCCTTTAGAAACCAAATACAAGTTGATAAACCTTTCAGTTAACACTTTATTATAATCATAAGTAACTACTTTCAATCATATAATAACCATAACCTAACATGCATACATAATTCATAAATAATTGAATTGTCTAGGGTTAACTATGAGGAATACTTGTTATCAGCATCACAACCACACATTAGGCATAGGACCATTACTATCTACGTATATAATATTCATAATTGAATTTAGAAAGAATCAATCTTCATACCTTCTTGCTGTTTCATAGCCATCCTACTTCAATTACCAAAGAATACATAACCTACTTATAAACAAGGTATATTCAAGAATTAAGCATAACAATTATCATTCTACATTATCATGTACTCATATCCCAAAATAACGTTAGAATTTCAAGATATATTGATTTTGGGGAAAAACAAGGGTTCAAGAGAATCTTAAAGGATTATCAACAATTGTTATTAATTACACTAGTTAAACAACAAAAAAGGATCACAAATTATCATATTTGAATAGCAATTTTGGTTTGAAAAGAGAACCTACGAATAGAATGAAACTCTAGTCTTAAGGAAGTTCAAACTCATCTTTGAAGGGACCTCATAGGGAAAGGAATCCCAAGAGTTAAAGCAACGACATCTCAAGGATGATCCTTCACGAAATTGAGATAGATTCCTTGGTGAATTTGCCTCTTCTTGAAGCTCTAGTGTTCATTTAGTGGATGTTTGAGTCTAGGGAGCGAGAAACTAGAGAGAAGTTGGAGAGATTTGGGTTTTGGGAATTGAGGGAAGTTATGTTAGTTGAATGAGTACGAAGCATTTGATAGTGCCCAACTAAATTATTTTACCACCCCTTAACCCAAAAATAATAAAAAATATAACTTCTTAAATTCCATAACCTGAAACAAAATTTTCCAATGCACTAGGGGTTTAAACAATGAAATTCCAGAGACGCTACATTGATCTAACCACGGACCTTACTGGTAAAATATGGTTTAGGTTAGAGGATTTATTTTGAATCCTCTTTGCGATTCAACTAAGTGTCAACCAACAGTTCTAAACAATGGTGCGTAGTTCAACAAATACTTGTAGTTTGTGCTCGTGTTTGACCACTATCAAATGGACAATTTTGAGGTTAAATGGATGAGTCATCCTCAAGGACCCTTAAATTGGTCCTTGGTGAGCCATACCCATATGTTTCAACACTAAAAATACTGTATCATTTATTTCCAACCTTTTCTCCAAATTGTCCTTAATTCCTAGCTCAATTTCAATAACCTCCGAATATCGCTATCGTTTTTTAATATTTTAACTTAACACTTCCTAATTGAGTTTAATACATGTTTTATGCTTAAAAACACTCTTTTAGAGCTTAGTTTATAAACAGAGACAATAGAACAAGTCATTAAACATTGAGAGTATTAAATTAGCCCCCCTTCGGAACATTCATCCTCAAATGAAACCTAAACATTATCTTGGAAGAGGAAAGATAATTTGTAATTCTACAACTCGTGTGTCTATAGTAAAATATAATTTTTCTTATATGGATTTGAAATATGGGATGTAACATTGGATATGTTCAGTCCAACTTCTGGAATTAGAAGTCCTATCTGTTCAACTGATAGTGTTTTGATTATATATTTTTGTACAAAACATATTTTGATGTGATTCTTGATTGTTTGAAAGATTAGTATATGTAGCTACATCTTTTATGAACGATATAAAGTTCAATTTTGTCATTTTCACTGTCAAATATAAGTTATATGAGACATTAAGATGGCTAGAATCATTGTACTCAAGCAATAGTTGTATTTCTAAAGGCCAAGCATACTTGTGATGGTTATGTTGTCACTACTAGAAATTTGATCTACTATCACGGTTCACTTACCGTTGCAATAGACTTTCGTACCATAGTCGTAGGTCTAAGTCCACGGTTATGTCAACTGCAACAAGAGATGGCATAGATATAGATCTGTTGCCACAGTTAGGTGTGGTGGTTCACATAACCGTAGAAATAGATAGAAATATAGCCACATTTTTCACTTTAATTAATTCCAAAGGGTTATTTTAGTTTTCACACGGTTATAAACCGTCGGTAAAGAATTTTGTGCATTAGTTTTGTTGAGCCTATGACAATAATTTTTCATTCTGTTCAGCAACAATTTTATTCTACTAGGAAGGTTATGATTGGGCAATGCAACAGTTTTAAACAATTAGAAATGTTTCTCAATGGCTATTGCAACAATTATTACAACTACTGCAATAGTTCTTACTTTCTGCAACAATAATATTAAGCTATTGCAACATATCTATATTGTTGGTGCACTTCCACAAAGATCACATTTTTAGCTATTCAGTAATTTTATAACATAAATACACAGATAACGTTCCCGAGAAGATAAGCTCATTATAAAAATTATAATTCAAGATCAATGGTTTTCTAATATCAATAAAAGCTAAATACACTAATACTTTTAAAAATTCAATAAAGGTGAATCACATGAACCATACAGTTTCAAATCTTAAAAAATTAAAGATTTCTATAACATCAATAAGTTAACATCAACAATGAAGCTCCTTTGACAAGTCTTCACTACTCCGTATATCACCTTCTTTGATTTAATCACCTACATAAAATTAGAAAAAATATATATAATTTAACTGTTTTTTCGCAAAAGCTTAATGGATCCACAAAAGTCATATATTACAAAGTTATTACTTTATATATCTAAGACATACATGTATAAATTCAATAAATTAAAAAACATTTATCTATGTATATGTTATAGTTGTTTGTTTTAGACTATGTTATGTACATATTTCACATTCATTAAATATGGATGAAATTTTTCTATATGCATTTAATATAGTATCGTTTTAGCACATTTTCACTACAAATAATTGAAGCACTACTAGTGTTTAATAGCAAAGGAGCTCTTCTTTCTTTGATAGCCATTGATCCCTAAGACATAAAATGGTTCAAATAGTTACAGACACAACTTTTACAAGGCAATGCATAAATTACTAATATATACTAAAACAACTCAAGATTTATACAATGAAATATCAATCACACAATTTACGACACAAGTTTCAATGCTACAGAACCAACAAAAACAACATTCTTTAAAAATTGGAAACATATACATGAAGCACTCTCAGAGAATCATCCATATTCCTTTGGAAAGTTTTCATATCCGGTTTTTGTGTACGCTTTGAATTGAATGGTTTATACATTATTTCCCTTTAAATTTCTGTCGATTAAGTGTACATTCCAGTACATTATGGTATGAGTGATAGGGATGATCAAGATGGAAAAGACGTGGTTGTTAGTAAATTTAACTTATTTGGATAAAGTGTGTTCACATTGTTTTATCCGTGTTATGCACATTCCTATAATTGTTCATCAATTCTCCTTCTTGAAAATGTGAAACCCATGAGACTTAATTATGATGTGATTGTTAAAAGTTCATTGGTTTATTAGTTTTTGTATAATCAAAATTTTCATGATTGTCCCTTTGTGATTCAAAATGTAGTATTCCCTTCCGTTATGATTGAAATGCCCTTCATGGATTTTGATGTAATTATAGGGATGAACTGTCTTATTAAATACCATGAAGTCGTAGGTTGTCGGTAAAATAATGTGACATTTAAAGATCCTACATGTTCACAACTAATTGTACAAGGTGAGATCATTGACATCTCAAATTATTTCTGCGACCTTGGCAAGAAAATTGATACATCAAGTTTGTAGGGAATACCTTGCTCACACAGTTGATGCACACTTGAAGAGTCCTTGTATCGCCGACATGGATTTTGTATGTGATTTTTGAGATGTATTTCTTAAAAAACTTCTTTGATTACTGCCGGAAAGAGAGGTTAAATTTTAAATCTATATTATTCCTTGAATTACACCTATTTCCGTCAATCTTTATAGAATGTCTCTAGTAGAATTAAGAGAGTTGAAATCTCAATTACAAGAACATCTTGAGAAAATTTTTATTTGACATAGTGTTTCTCCTTTGGGAGCACTTGTTTTAGTTGTAAAGAAAAAGTTGTCACTCTTAGGCTTTGTATTTACAATAGACAATTGAACATAATAACAATAAAGAATAGATATACACTGCCAAAGATTGATTATTTATTTAACCAACTTAAGGATGCTAAAATATTTTCAAAGATCAATTTAAGGTCTAGATATCACAATTTGCGTGTTAGAGAGAATGATATTCCTAAAACAGCTTTTAGAACTAGGTATGGTGATTATGAATTTTTTGTGATGTCATTCAGATTGACAAATGCTATTGCGGTATTTATGGATCTAATGAATCTAGTATTCATGATCTATCTTGATCATCTATTGGTTGTTTTTATAGATGATATCTTAGTATATTGAAGAAGTAGTGAAGACCATGATAAACACCTCTCGATTATTTTGCTGATTTAAAAGGAGAAAGTTATTTATTCTAAACATTCAAAGTTTGAGTTTTGGCTTAATGAGGTGTCTTTTCTATGACATGTCGTGTCAAGTGAAAACCTAAAGGTGGATCCTATTGATATACAAGTAGTTGTTTAATGGAGACCTCCCAAAAGTCCGATTAAAGTAAGAAGCTTCTTGGGCTTAGCATGATGCTATATTTGATTGATAAAAGGTTTCTCCATTATTTTCTCACCTTTGACTAACCTCTTGCAGAAGGAAGTAAAGATTATTTGAGATGAAAAAGTCAACAGATCTTTGAATCTCCCAAATCCTTGCTAACTCAAGCGCCTATACTTATTCTACCAACTGAAGGGAAAGAAAATGTAGTGTACAACGACTGTAAGATCACGAAAATGACTAAGTTGAACTAAAGTCTAACATTGTTTACATGATGGTATAAGGTCCTAAATTGGTAAATAATTTTGTATTGAGGTAGTGTTTTAGATTTAAAGTGCATTGGAAGTAAAACGTCAAGGATGTCTACGACGTTCGACGACTATGTCACCTATATGCCTCATATGTGTTAACATGTGTTTATGTATGTTTAAATAGGTTATAAGGTACTTAATTGAGCTATTATTGTGTATATAGTAATTATGTCAATTGTCGTGATGTTTGGAGGTCAAACTTCTCAGAACGTTCATAATGTTCAAAAGGCTTGCCTTGAAATGACCTTGTGTATCTTAGCATGTTTCATTGAGTTTTACGTAATCGTTTTTGATGAAATTCATTAGAAAGTTCCTTAAATCGTATATAAACTATTCGGGTTAGAAAAGTCCAGGAAAACAACCTTAAGGACCATCCAAGGGTCCTTGAGGAAGGACCTATGTTAGTGGTAAAAATTGCCTAAGGCAGTTCCACATACGGATGACAATCGACAGCAAATTGATTTTTTGACGCCCCGTAGGTGGAGGGAAACGTTAGGGACTTATCCTAGGTATATTATATCCCATTTTCTAGCCTTTGAAATCATAGACACATAACAAGACGGTCCATTGTGGACTGACCCACATCAAAATATAAAAAATGGAGTTTAATTAGGGGTCTTTTGGGTATTTTTTAGACATGTTTATAAGTCTTTAAAATTTAGAAGAATTTATTTTTCAAAATAAAAACCAAAAATTCCTTAGAAATTCCCTAGAACTCCATTGAAGTAAGAAGTCAAGGAAGAGCTTGGACTGTAGATTTGAGTTGTGATTTTTCATAAAATTTTAGGATTATCATCATTCAGTTATGTTTTTTGATCCTTGAAACTCTATTCATCAAGGAGACCAAATTCAAAGAAGTTCTCTAATGTTTTTAAAAATGAGCTTGTCCAATTTTATGATCTATCCATGGGTTCTTGCATAATGGTTTTTAATCAATGAATATTGATTGAATTTTTGTTCATTTGATTATTTTTACTCAATTAACCAATGAATCGATGTAATTGATGAACCCTAGTTTTTAACTACTTTATGGGTTACTTAATATTGACTTAATGCTTATGAATTCTTGTATAGTTTTCAATGGGATATTTAATTTTTTAAAAGTTGTATTCAATTAATGAATAGTTTTTCTTTGATTGATAAATATATATATTTACTAAACTTGATTCATTGAGTATTATGATTTATGCATTCAATTGATATTCATGGCCATAAGTAAGGGCCTTATTGTATTGAATTGGATGATTTTAGAAATGGATTGAAGTTTTGAGAATTGATTTGTGGTACATTGCTTAATTCTCTTTATTTCATGTTAATTTAACGTCAATCCGTTGTCATTGGTATGATCCAGTTATGGTGGCAGTGTTATATGGATGATTTGGCCTTGTCAGTATTACTTTATGTATAATGATTATCATGGACATGTCTGCACTAGTTAACATAATATGATGATTTTTGTAGTAGATTATGTGAAGTATCATCATATCTACCTGTTTGTGATGTAATGTGAAAGTATGTTGTTTCTTCAATTGAAATTGTTAATTGATCATATAAGACTGCGAATATGTTTTCATATGTGTAGTCCTATAGTTGATGCATGTTGTTTGTACTTCACTATATGAGTCTGTAATGGTTATATTGATGATGTTGTAGTAATCTATAGGATGACATAAAGATCATAAAGGTCATTCCTAAGTTCTTCAAAGAATGATATTCTTTATGTAATAAAATAATTTATGTTGTGGCAAGATTTTTGTCGACTTGTGTCTCTTACTTGATACATATATAAATGATATGTGAATATGAGATGTCTTGAATTAGGATGATAATGTCTCTTTGTATTATATGTATTAATGAAATGAGAACTTGATTGACGTTAAGAGGGTCCTTTATTTGAAACCTGGAACCAAGTAGTAAGGTTATTAAACTTAAAGTCGAAAGTCGTAATGGTATCAATCTTGTAATAAAATAATGGGCTTAAGGTTGGTTTGATAGAATGTCTTCATATTAATCCTTAGGAAATTCACTATGAGCTTCTTGTCGTCATTGTAAGGCAACACTAAGGGACCTCTTTGGTTGGGTAAATGTAATTGGGTATGAACATGATATGGCACCCATTTGTATGAACCTCAAATGTGAATTTATCTTATGGACTAAAGGATAGCCTCGAATGAATATGGCATGGGAAGTAGTTCATGTTAATGAATTAGGCTAGAATACAATGTAACCCCGTCATATTCTTTAACCATCTGTCTACATGAGATGTATCCAATTTCTACCATCGGCAAGTAGAACACCCTCATTAGAGTAGTTTAAAACACTGGTTTTTATGGTTTCCTACCATGGTCTATTTTTGTTATTGCCTATTATCATCATATGGCATACCTATTACCATTACAGAAGTTCTATGAAGTTTAGGTTGTGGTATGGGACGCTATCTAGATATTGCCCAATACGCTTTGAAGATCTTAGTTAGAGTCCCTAGGTCATTTCCAAGACCATTACTTGAATGTCATTTATGTGATGAATGTCTCTTAAATTAACTAAGGAATCTAGTTACATATGTTATAAAACATGTTAAACGAATGAGTTCCTAATCTAGAGTGACTTAAGGATTCCTTAGTTATAGTGTTAAGAGAGCATAAGGGATTATCTCTTCATGTATTATCTAGGGAAGTCTTGAGAATGACTTTAGTTAAAGAAGCTGCTTGATTCTTTAGGCATGATCTAAACTTCGGTAGTCATATATTATTTCGGTAATCTTGAAGAGGTTCATCATGGACGTTATCTTCTTTATTTACTTCATTAAGTCTTTGGATAGTCTTTGGAAGGAGAATGTCATATTCATATATATGTTGTTGTATTGAGTGAAAATAGTTTTATCTTAGGTAGTATATAATATATCTATTAAGTGTGTGTGTGTGTGTAAACGATTGAATGGGGGACCGCTTCAAAACTCACTCTAGTAAGACATAGAATCACCTTTGGTTGAAGAATCTCATGATCATATGTTTGATGTCTTGTATGATTGGGTTGATCTCATATAGGTGGTCTTAAGGATCATTTTGGTGTGCCTAATAGGTCGTATGGGAGGTGTCTCTTTGTCTTACCTAAGTTATTGTTCAAATTTCTTTTATAGGGAGAACTACATGTTATGAAGTGTCTAAAGTGAAGATAAGGCACTTCAATTTACTGTGAAGTAGTTTACTGTAAAAGTGAGTTTTTCACAGTAAAGTTACCTTTAAAATGTACTAAATTTCTTAAATGTTATATTCTATATTTTTATGGTGTTAAATTGTCACGACCCAAAACCGAGCCGCGACTGGCACCCACACTTAACCTAATATGTGAGCGAACCAACCAATCTAAACCCCAACATTTTAAACATAATTCACAAAATACAATGCGGAAGACTTAAACTTGTTAATAAAATCAATTCAATAACTATTATTATCCCCAAAATCTGGAAGTCATCATCAAAAGAACATCTATCCTCAAATTACTAAACTAAGAGTATCTAAGAAAGCAAAAACAAATATAAAGCTAGTCCATGCCGGAAGTTCAAGGCATCAGGACTTGAAGAAGAAGACCCAGTCCAAGCTAGAAGCATTAGCTCAACCTGAAGATCCAGTGTGACGAAGACTGGCTAGAATTACTGTTGAGTTGAAGACGACGGCACGTTTGCTGCACTCCACAAATAACAAAGAAGACAACATAAAAGTAGGGGTCAGTATAAAACACGAGTACTGAGTAGATATCATCGGCCAACTCAAAATAGAAAACAGTATATATCGAATAATATCATAAAATCAACTATAAATACTCAACATGTAGCAACAACAAGTACTATAATCATCAATAAGTACTACCACATTCATCAATGAGGACTCAGGCTTCAATACCATACTTATTTGGGAATTAGGTTCATTAGATTGAGTATATGTTTCATCTTTCAAGATTCATTATCTTTCTTCCTCTTGTGTCGGTACGTGACACTTCGATCCCCTACTACTATCCTGGTGTCGGAACGTGACACTCCGATCCTCATATACTATCCTGGTACCGGAATGTGGCACCCGATCCATATTCTATCCTGGTGTCGGAACGTCACACTCCGATCCTCATATACTATCCTGGTACCGGAACGTGGCACCCGATCCATATTCTATCCTGGTGTCGGAACGTGACACTCTGATCCTCATATACTATCCTGGTACCGCAACGTGGCACCCGATCCATATTCTATCCTGGTGTCGGAACGTGACACTCCGATCCTCATATACTATCCTAGTACCGGAACGTGGCACCCGATCCTCTATTTCTATCCTGGTACCGGAACGTGGCACCCGATCCCCTAATCTCACTACTTTCGTTCATCAAGCCTTCTTTTATACCAAGGCATCATCATTAACTAAGTAGATTAGGGTTTCTTTCAAGATTTAGGATTCAATAGCTTCATCATGCTTTTTTTATCACAAATATATTATCACATTCATGCAAGCATACAATTAAGCATATAGAAGAATTTACAATACTATCAATACATATCATTCGCTATTAAGAGTTTACTACGAATAGCATAAAAACTATAATCTACCTCCACCGAAGATTAGTGATCAAGCAAGAAACTTCCCAAGGCTTTGTTTCCTCTTCGTTTCTCCTCTTCTCGTTCGATCCTCTCTCCCTCTCTTGTTCTTTCTATTTTTCTTATTCCAAACCCTCTTTCTTTTACCCTAATTAGTATATAATTAAGTATAAAAGATGACAATAATAATCCACTTATTAATTCAAGGATACCTCTTTTAACCCCTAAGAAACTGAGTTATGATGTTAACCCAGGAAATTTATAATTATAGCAGGAATAGTCCAAAACGCCCCTTTAAAACTTAACCAGAAATCCGAACCAGACGCAACCTGATGGCCCGTCGTGCCCGCGACGGTCCGTCCTGCAGGTCGTCTGAAAGTTCAGAGACTCAATTTCCACCAAAGAGTCTGTGACGGTTCGTCACGCCAGTGATGGTCCGTCCTGCCATTCCGTCACGAAGTTCAGAGAGTCGATTTCAGCACCCAATTTTCTATTTTCTAAGTGTTATGGAACGAGACCCCCTCGACGGTCCGTCGTGCCCATGACGGTCTGTCGTGGGGTCCGTCGTGTCAGCCAGTTTTTCCAGAAATAAAATTTTCTACTCAAAACGACTAAACAGGTCGTTACAATAGATACCAATTTACCCATCGTTCGTCCTTGAACGATCACAAGAAAAGAAACAAGGGCGAGAAGGGAGTACCTGAATCTGTGAACAGATGTGGGTATTTTTCTTACATATCAACCTCCTTCTCCCAAGTGGCCTCTTCAACTGGTCGATTCTTCTATTGAACTTTGATGGATGCAATCTCCCTCAACCTCAACTTGTGAACTTCTCTATCTAAAATAGCAACAGGTTCCTCTTCATAAGTCAAATTCTCATCAAGCAGAATAGAATCCCAACGAATGATGTAGTTTCCATCCCCATGGTATCTTTTCAACATGGACACATGAAATACCGGATGCACTCCAGACAGTCATGGAGGCAAGGGTAATTCGTAAGCCACCTCTCCTACTCTCTTAAGTACTTCAAATGGTTCAATATACCTTGGGCTTAGTTTACCTCTTTTTCCAAACCGCATCACCCCTTTCATGGGTGAAACCTTCAGCAAGACTTGTTCACCCTCCATGAACTCCAAGTCTCTAAGCTTTTGATCCGCATATTACTTTTGTCTACTTTGAGCCGCTAAAAGCTTTTCTTGAATAGCTTTCACCTTCTCCAAGGAATCCCTCAACAGATCAGTACCCCAAGGTCTAACCTTAAATGCATCAAACCAACCAATGGGAGACCTACATCTCCTCCCATACAATGCTTCAAATGGAGCCATATCAATACTGGAGTGATAGCTATTATTGTATGAAAACTCTGCTAAGGGTAAGAAGTTATCCCAATGACCACCAAACTCTATCACACATGCGCGAAGCATATCCTCCAACACTTGAATTGTTCGCTCAGACTGACCATCGGTCTGAGGGTGAAATGCAGTACTAAGGTCCAACCTAGTACCTAATTCAGCATGCAATGTTCTCCAAAACTTGGAAGTAAACTGCGTACCTCTATCTGATATGATGGAAAGTGGAACTCCATGCAATCGAACGATTTCTGAGATGTAGATTTTGGCTAACTTCTCTGCATTGTAGGTCACCTTGACGGGAATGAACTAAGCGGACTTAGTTAATCTGTCCACAATTACCCAAATGGAATCATACTTACCCAATGTCTTTGGAAGACCAACCACGAAGTCCATTGCAATTCTCTCCCACTTCCATTCAGGAATGGGCATTCTCTGAAGTGTTCCTCCGGGCCACTGGTGTTCATACTTTACTTGCTGACAATTTGGAAATTTGACAATAAAATCCACAATGTCACGCTTCATTCTACTCCACCAAAAGTGTTGTTTTAGGTCGCGGTACATCTTGGTTGCACCAGGATGTATAGAGTATCCGGAACTATGAGCCTCTGTAAGAATAGTGTGGATCAAGTCATCAACACGGGGCATACATACCCTTCCCTTAATTCTCAAAACACCTTCCTCATCAATTATGTCCTCTTTAGCCTCCCCTCTCAACACCATATCCCGAATTCGGCTTAGTTTCTCGTCATCACACTGTTTTCCCTTGATCTTGTCAATAAAAGAAGATCTCGCCTCCACACAAGCTAAAAATCCTCCCTTCTCATTTAATTCTAGTCTCATAAAGTCATTAGCCATGTTTTGGATTTATCTAGCCAACGGGCGCCTAGACACTTGCAAATGAGCTAGACTTCCCATGCTTCCTGCCTTTCTACTTAAGGCGTCTGCCACAACATTAGCCTTTCCTGGATGATACAGAATAGTGATATCGTAGTCCTTCAGTAGTTCCATCCATCTCCTATGTCTCAAATTCAAATCCTTCTGAGTGAAGACATAATGTAGGCTACGATGGTCCGTATAGACTTCACATTTAACCCCATACAAATAGTGTCTCCGTTGCTTTAGTGCAAATACTACCGCGGCCAACTCCAAATCGTGGGTCGGATAGTTACGTTCATGCACCTTTAATTGCCTCGAATCATAAGAAATTACATTCTTCTCTTGCGTTAGCACTGCACCCAAACCCGAATAGGATGCATCACAATAAACGATGAAGTTCTTACCCTCTACTGGCAAGGTAAGAATTGGTGCAGTAGTCAACAAGGTCTATAATTTCTCAAAGCTTTCCTCACACTCATCTGACCATACAAAATGGAACATTCTGCTTAGTCAAGTTCGTTAATTGGGAAGCAATAGAAGAGAATCCCTTGACAAATCAGCGGTAGTAGCTAGCTAAACCAACAAAACTCCTTATTTCTGACACGTTTGTATGTCTCACCCAATTCTTCACTGTCTCAATCTTAGATGGATCCACCATCACTCCATCCTTAGAAACCACGTGTCCCAAGAAGGACACTGAATCTAGCCAAAACTCACACTTGGAGAATTTGGCATAAAGCTCCTTCTTCCTCAACAACTCTTATACCATTCTCAAATGCTCCTCATGTTCCTTCTTACTCCGTGAGTATATCAGTATATCATCAATAAATACGATCACAAAAAGGTCCAGATATGGCTTGAAGATCCCGTTCATCAAGCTCATGAAAGCAGCAGGGGCATTCGTAAGACCAAAAGACATTACCACAAATTCGTAGTGCCCATACCTAGTTTGAAAGCAGTCTTTGGCACATCCGTGGCCCGTATTTTCAATTGATGATAACCGGATCTCAAATCAGTCTTAGAGAAGACACAAGCACCTTGTAACTGATCGAACAAGTCATCGATGCGAGGAATGGGATAGTTGTTCTTAATAGTTACCTTGTTCAACTGCCGGTAATCTATGCACATCCAAAAACTCCCATCCTTTTTCTTCACAAACAGCACCGGAGCACCCCAAAGAGATGCACTTGGTCTAATGAAGCCTTTGCTCAACAACTCTTGAAGTTGGGCCTTTAACTCTCTTAACTCGGCGGGAGCCATTCTATAAGGGGGTATAGAAATGGGGCGAGTACCCGGTTCCAAATCAATGCAAAAATCAATATCTCTATTCGATGGCATACCATGAAGATCTGCAGGGAACACATCCAGAAACTCAAGGACTACCGAAACCGACTCGATTGGAGGTATTGGGGTAGTGTCATCCCTGAGATGTGCCAAGAAAGCTAAACACCCCTTGCCAACCATTCTCTTAGCACGAAGAAAGGAGATGATACGAATCGGAGTGGAAGTGTAGTCGCCCTCCCACACTAACTGATTTGTCCCAGGCTTGGCTAACGTCACAGTTTTAGCATTACAATCCAAGATCGCGAAATTTGGAGAAAGCCAAGTCATACCCAGAATTACATCAAAGTCAACCATCTCTAAGATAACCAAATCTACATAAGTGTTGCTCCCCACAAAAGCCACCAAGCAAGACCTATATACTTTTTCTACTATCACATGCTCACCCACCGGAGTAGACACAGGAATGGGTATGTCAAGCAATTCACAAAGCAAATTAAGACCAATAGCAAATGAAGAAGATACATAAGAAAACGTGGATCCGGGATCAAACAGTACAGAAGCCATGCAATCACAAACCAAAAGATTACCTGTGATGACAGCATCAGATGTCTCCGCTTCAGATCTCCCAGGGAAAGCGTAACAATGGGCCCCATTACTTGTCTGTCCGTTGCCCCTACTATGTTGTGTTGTAGTGGCTCCAGTTTTCCCATCACCTCTGCCGTTTTGGTGACTACTATCACCTCGGCCACCACGCCCTCCAGAATAACGGCCTCTACCATGACCACCTCTACCTCTGACTATGGGAGGTCTGTGACTCTGCCTTGGACAATACCTCTTAATGTGTCCAGTCTCCCCACATCCATAACACTCTCTGGATTCAAGAATAGATCTCTCAGAGAAGTGTTGACCGGTCTGAGGTGGACCCCCAACTATAGTCTGTATTGAAGACTGAATTGGTCGGACTGAGTAACCTCCTGAACCCTGTCCTCTAGAGTAAGAACCATTAAACTCACCTCCCTTTCGAAACCTTTTTGATGTCGATGTCGTGGTGAAGTCATCTGGCTTCACTCCTTCCACCTCTATCACGAAGTCTACCACTTCTTGGAAGGATTTTGCTGTAGCCGCTACCTGTAAGGCCGAAATCCGCAATTCTGACCTCAACCCATTCACAAAATGGCGAATCCGCTCTTGTGGACTGAAACAAAGTTGGGTGGCGTACCTGGACAATGCACGAAAATTAGCCTCATATGCATTAACTGACATCCTACCTTGCTCTAGGCTCAAGAACTCATCCCTTTTCCTATCCCTTAAAGTCCGGGGGATATATTTCTCCATAAACAAGCTAGAGAATGATGGCCAAGTCATAGGTGGTGCCTTTGTTGGTTGACACTCAACATGTGACCACCACCACATTTTGGCGTTTCCTTGAAACTGATAACTCACGAACTCAACACCAAACCGTTCTACGATACCCATCTTGTGTAGTAGCTCATGGCAGTCAACCAGAAAATCGTAAGCATCCTCAGATTCAGCACTCTTGAAGACTGGGGGTTTAAATTTCAAGAACTTACTGAAAAGTTCATGCTGATCATTTGTCATTATAGGCCCTGTAGTCAGACGAGGAAATGTGCCTATTTCCATTGTGGCATCCATGCGGGGAGCCATAGTAGCCGCATGTTGTACCTCTGGAACCTGAGGTGCTGGTGCAGAAAACACTGGAGGTGTCTGGCCTTGATCAGATAACCCGCTAAGATAAGCAAGAATCTGATTGATCATCTCTGGGGTAGGTTGGGGTGGAAGTTCGTCGTTCTGCACTTGTTCATTCTCCCCTTCCTCACCTCTCTTATCACTTCCTCAGTCGGTGGAGGAGTCACCGCCCTAGTACTAGATGGGCTAGGTGCTTGTCCTCTTCCTCTAGAGGACGTCCTCCCACGACCTCTTCCACGGCCTCTCGCCGCTACTCCTCTTCGAGCTACAGCCCAAGTTGCTGGCTCAGGCGTTTCTTGTCTTGCCGGTGTTGGTGTTGGTGCAGTCGTTGCTCTAGTTCTAACAATCTACGAAATAGAGTGAAGATGGTCAGATACCAATTTGTATCACCTAGATATCAATTGGATCCAAGTAATAGCACGAAAGAAAGAATGAAAGAATGGAATTTTCCTAAAGTCTTATAGCCTCTCAAAGAAAAGTAAAGGCGTCCCCCTACCATTCCTGAAGACTCTACTAGACTCGTTCTTGTGTGATGAGACCAACGAACCTAATGCTCTGATACCAAGTTTGTCACGACCCAAAACCGAGTCGCGACTGGCACCCACACTTAACCTACTATGTGAGCAAACCAACACATCTAAAACCCAACATTTTAAACATAATTCACAAAATACAATGCGGAAGACTTAAACTCGTTAATAAAATCAATTCAATAACTATTATTATCCCCAAAATCTGGAAGTCATCATCACAAGAACATCTATCCTCAAATTACTAAACTAAGAGTATCTAAGAAAGCAAAAACAAATATAAAGCTAGTCCATGCCGGAAGTTCAAGGCATCAGGACTTGAAGAAGAAGACCAAGTCCAAGCTAGAAGCATTAGCTCACCCTGAAGATCCGGTGTGACGAAGACTGGCTAGAATTACTGTTGAGTTGAAGACGACGGCACGTTTGCTGCACTCCACAAATAACAAAGAAGACAACATAAAAGTAGGGGTCAGTACAAAACACGAGTACTGAGTAGATATCATCGGCCAACTCAAAATAGAAAACAATATATATCGAATAATATCATAAAATCAACTATAAATACTCAACATGTAGCAACAACAAGTACTATAATCATCAATAAGTACTACCACGTTCATCCATGAGGACTCAGGCTTCAATACCATACTTATTTGGGAATTAGGTTCATTAGATTGAGTATATTTATCATCTTTCAAGATTCATTATCTTTCTTCCTCTTGTGTCGGTACGTGACACTCTGATCCCCTACTACTATCCTGGTGTCGGAACGTGACACTCCGATCCTTTTATACTATCCTGGTACCGGAACGTGGCACCCGATCCATATTATATCCTGGTGTCGTAACGTGACACTCCGATCCCCTAATCTCACTACTTTCTTTCATCAAGCCTTCTTTTATACCAAGGCATCATCATTAACCAAGTAGATTAGGGTTTCTTTCAAGATTTAGGATTCAATAGCTTCATCATGCTTATTATATTACAATTATATAATCACATTCATGCAAGCATACAATTAAGCATATAGAAGAATTTACAATACTATCAATACATATCATTCGCTATTAAGAGTTTACTACGAATAGCATAAAAACCATAACCTACCTCCACCGAAGATTAGTGATCAAGCAAGCAAATTCCCAAGGCTTTGTTTCCTTTTCGTTTCTCCTCTTCTCGTTTCGATCCTCTCTCCCTCTCTTGTTCTTTCTATTTTTCTTATTCCAAACACTCTTTCTTTTACCCTAATTAGTATATAATTAAGTATAAAAGATGACAATAATAATCACTTATTAATTCAAGGTTACCTCTTTTAACCCCCAAGAAACTGAGTTATTAATGTTAACCCACGAAATTTATAATTATAGCAGGAATAGTCCAAAATGCCCCTTTAAAACTTAACCAGAAATCCGACCCAGACTGGGATTACGCAACCTGTGACGGCCCGTCGTGCCTGCGACGGTCCATCCTGCAGGTCGTCGCAAAGTTCAGAGACTCAATTTCCACCAAAGAG
Source organism: Solanum corneliomulleri (assembly GCA_027704805.1). Classification (NCBI taxonomy): domain Eukaryota; kingdom Viridiplantae; phylum Streptophyta; class Magnoliopsida; order Solanales; family Solanaceae; genus Solanum; species Solanum corneliomulleri. The sequence continues at coordinate 23,539,344 of JAKWIY010003059.1, forward strand.
TCTGTGACAGTTCGTCACGCCTGTGATGGTCCGTCCTGCCATTCCGTCACGAAGTTCAGAGAGTCGATTTCAGCACCCAATTTTCTATTTTCTAAGTGTTATGGAACGAGACCCCTCGACGGTCCGTCGTGCCCATGACGGTCCGTCGTGGGGTCCGTCGTGTCAGCCAGTTTTTCCATAAATAAAATCTTGTACTCAAAATGACTAAATAGGTCGTTACATAAATTGTTATTCTTTTGTCTATTTTATGATTTTAGAAATAAAAAGATGCCTATTTCCAATAATTGTCCATTTGGATGACTTTTTATGCATTATGCCATACTTAGTACACGTGGTAGTACCAATTCCATTCTTTTATCTATATCTATAGCGGTTTGTAGGTGAGGAGCATCTGGGAATCAACACTTGGGACACAACATCATTCAATTGAAGTTGAAGTATGTCCTCATTTTACTCGAGGGCATACAAGTCTTTTATTTCTTTTGTTGAAGTATTTTAATAGATATAGTATTTCTATATTCTTATTATATGGCCTGTGTCCTAATATATTCCTGTGTCTAAGATTAGATGAAATTAGACTTCATATTTTCTTATGAGTTTTATATGAAAGTTATTTGAAAAACTTAAATGTTTGTGAAAATTTTAATTCCGCACTACTTTTGACTATGTATGTGCAATGAACTATAAGAAAGGGCTTGTATAAGAACTCAGACAGATCGAGTACGATGGTTGCTCTTTGAGAATTCCATATATACTAGGGTGTTGCCTCGGGATGTGACAAGCATTTGTATAAGATCATAGGATATGAAAGTAGTCTTAGGAATCAACAAGTCTCATCTAGTCACGTCTAGTAGACTCTCGACCATCGGTATGTGTCGCGACACATCTATGGCCAAGAGGCTAAAGGATGATAGAGTTTCCCTTCTTTTCTACTCCTATCTCATCCCGTAGGGTTAAAGTCATGAGTACTGTTTTGTTATTATTTTCCTTATGTTTCTAGGAAGATTAATACAATGAGGACACCGGCTAAAGGAGTTTGGAAGAATGATGTGCATGAGGAGATTCCTCTTCAAGTTGAGAAAGTTTAGAAAGTTTCTTAAGGCTCTCAAGGGCCTTAAGTGACTCCCTAATGTGATCAAGTCCTATTGTGGAAGGATGTAATGATGTTTTGGTGGATCCCCTAGAGTTGAGAAATATAGATATTAGAGAGGCTTTGCTTGCTTTAGCCCGAGCCGTGACTACTGTAGCAAATTTGAGTATGGTGCCTCGGGTGAATGTTGTGGAGAGCACTTTGACCTCTAGGTTGATAGACTTTGTGAGGATGAATCCTCATATAATTCATGGATAAAAGGTTGCAGATAATCCCAAAGAGTTCCTTGATGGTGTGTAAAAGGTGTTGAGTTCTATGGTGGTTACATCTACGGAGAAGGCAGAGTTAGCTTGGTATCAATTAAGGTATGTTTCTCAATTGTTGTACCCTCAATGGAAGGATAATAGGCTGGTTGAGTCAGCTACTATTGAGTGGGTTGAATTTAAGGAACCCTTTTTAGGAAAGTACTTTGCTGTGAGAGGAGGGAGGTGAAGGTTGCGGAGTTTATAAATCTCAAGCAAGTCAACATGAGTGTTAATGAGTACTCTTTGAAGTTCTCTATGTTTTCTAGATACGGACAATACTTAGTGTCTAATCCTAGGGATGACATGAGTAACTTTGTTACTCTGGTCGCCGACTTAGTTAGAGAAGAATGAAGTACGTCCATGCTACATAGTCATATGACCTTATCTAGACTCATGGCGTTTGATCAATATATTGAGAAGTATAAACTTGGAAGGATTGCTAGAAACTTGAAGAGATGTGGTTGAAGTGATCAAGGGAAACCTTGGTGCACACAGAGAGCTTAAACTCAAAATTACCTTTGTGCTCCTAAGGTGAAATTTGAGAAAGGAGGTGGTTCTGAAAATGGTAATCCTACATGTGTCACTTGTGGAAAAAGGCATTATGGGGAGTGTCTAAGAGGTACATGTAGTTACTTTTGATTTTAAAAATATGGGCACAAAGTGAATGATTGTGCTAATAGAGATTGTAAAGAAGTTGATTCGAATGTTCCAAAAGTTGATGATCAAACAACGAGGAGTTTCTATGCACTCTTGACTAGAGGAGAAAATCAGTATGATGATTAGGATGATTGTAAGTTCATACATTTCTTTACTTTTATGAATTCCTTCTAAGTGGGGGAGTATGGTTTGTTGATGGGATAGAAAGTCATAGAAGCTTGTTGCATGTTCAAGGTGTTTAGAGGTCTTATTGGAATTGAATTTCACTGATTTCTTGCATTGTGTATCTCATGAATTAATTATTATATTGTAACATGAGTTTATATGGTGGTACCTTTCATAATAGCATGTTTGTATCATGAATTTTCTAGAAGTTGCATTTAGAAATTTTTTGAGAAATTCAGTGTAAAGATGTCACGTCTTTCATCTCACTATGAAAATTTTGATTAATTGACTGATACATTCTTTGATCTGAAATTGTTCTAACATGGTTAAAACTAATGTATATTAGAATGATAAAAAATAAATAATAGGTTTTTTTCTATTTGGAATGAAGGATCTATGTTTTATAACATCATGAGCTACATAATGTATTCTAGTTTCTTGTTGTTTTGTTAATTTCTTATCTATGTGAAATTAAATGAATGCTTTATCTAGATGCTTTTATTGTATTATGTGTTTTGTGGTATGGTTTTGAACAACAAATTGAATCTCTAATCATGGAGGCGTTCAGAGAGTTACAAGTGTCCCTTGAGGAGGAATATTGTCCATGTGGTAGATAATTTAAGATCTCAAAATTACTCAGTTGAACTAGAGCCTAACATGGTTGACATGATGGTCTAAGGTCCTAAATTGGTATATAATGTGGTATTTGAGGCTGTGTGTAAGAGTTTAGGTGCATTGGAAGTCAAACATCAATAATCGTAATAGTAATAATTATTAACAAGTAGTAATAGTATTAATGATAGAAGTAATAATAATAATTGTAATAATAGTAATAATAGAAATAATAATAATAATAATAGTAATAGTAATAATAATAATACTAATAGTAATAATAACTATAATAAAAATAGTAGTAATAATATTAGTAATAATAGTAATAATAATAATAATAGTAGTATTAATTGTAATAATAGTAATAATAGTATAATAATAATAGTAGTATTAATTGTAATAATACTAATAATAGTAATAATAATATTAATGATAATAATAGTAATAATGATAATAATAGTAATAATATTAATAATAATAGTAATAATAGACGTTCGACGACTAAGTCACCTATGTGACTCTTATGTATTTATATGTGTTTATGTGTGTTTTATGAGGTCATAAGATCCGTAAATGAGTTACTATGGTCTATATAGGCAGTATGCAATGTTTCGGGCTGTTTGGAGGTCAAACGTCCACGAACGTCCATTACGTTCGAAAAGTTTGCCTTGAAATGACCTTGTGGGTGTTAGCATATTTCGTCGAGTTTTAAAAGTTCGTTTTGGATGAAATTCATGAGAGGGGTACCAAACTTGTATATGAACCTATTCAGGTTGGAAACATCTGGTGAAACATCCCAAGGACAATCCAAAGGTCCTGGATGAAGGACACATCTTGGTTGCCAAAACCTCCTAAGGCATTTCAACTTACTGATTGCAATAGACGACCATTATCCTTGTCGATGCACTGTAGGTGGAGGGTGTATTAGGTACTTACACTAGGGATGTAAGATCCCATTTTCCAACCTCTGAACCCATTGACGAATGATGATATGGTCTATCTGTGGACTGACGCCCCGTCGATGGACTGTCTCATGAGTGAAGTTCAAAGCTAAGTCAAGGGTTAATTGGTAAATTCATCCCATGTCCAAATAAGAGAAACAGTGGTTACATAGGGGTTTTTGGGTATTTTAAACATGTTTATAAGTCTTTAACACTTAGAAGAATTCATTATCACAATCAAAACCAAAATTCCCTTTAAAATTCCCTAGAACTCCATTGAAGTTAAAACTCATGGAAGATCTTAGATTGGATATTTGAGTGGTTATTCTTCATAATATTAGAGTATTAGCTTCATTGAGGTATGGTTGTGATCCTTGAAACTCTATCATCAAGGAGCCCAAATTCAAAGAAGTTTTCTAATGTTTTTAAAAATGAACATTTCCAATTTTATGATCTATCCATGGGTTCTTGCACTTAAAGTTTTTAATTATTTAATATTGATTGAGTTGTTGTTAATTAGATTATTTTAACTCAATTAACCTATGAACCCTTATTTTTTACTACTTTATGAGTTAATTAATATTTACTTAATGCATATAAATTCAAGTATCTTTTTCTATGGGATACTGAATGATGTAAGAATTGTATCCCGTTGATGTATAGGTTGTTTGATATTGATAAGTCCTTGTTGAATTATCCTAGATTCATTGAGTATTATAATTTATGCACTAAATTGATGTTCGTGGCCATGGGTAAGGTCCATATGGTATTGAATTGGATGATTTAGCTATGGAAAGAAGTGGTGAGAATTGATTGGCGGTACGCTTCCATAATTATCTTTATTTTACGATAATTAGACTTCAATTATGTTATGATTGGTATGATCTACTTATAGTGGCGGTGTTATGTGAATGATGTGGGCTTGTCGGCATTGCTCTACGTAATATGATTTTCATGTCCTTCTCGCCACTTCTTGAAGTAATATTATGATTTGCATAGTTTGTTATGTAAAGTATAATCATATCTACCTACAAGTGATGTAATATGAAAGTATGTAGTTTTTCCTATTGATGTTGTTAAGTTATCATGTTAGACTATGACTCTGTGTTCATATGTTTAGTCATAGAGTTGGTGCATGCATATTCCTACATTACTATATGAATCTATAATGATTATAATCATGATTCTATAGTAATGTTTAGGATTACATAAAGATAATAAGGTCATTCCTAAGTGCTTCAATGAATGATATGCTATATGTAATAAATTAAATTATGTTCTGTCTTTTTTTGGTAGACTTGTGTACTTTACTTGATACATGTATAAATGATATTTTAATATCACATGTCTTGAATTAGGATACTAATACCTCTTTGTCTTGAATGTATGAATGCCATGTGAACCTGAATGATGTAACGAGGGTCCTTTTGGTGAAACCTTAAACCAAGTATTAAGGTTATGAAACTTGAAGTCCAAAGCCGTAATGTTAACCTTCTTATAATGAACGATGGACATAAGGTTGGTTGTTTAGAATAGCAGCATATAAATACTTAGGAATCTCATTTTTAGGTTCTTGTCGCCATTGTAAGGCTGTAGGGGACCTCTTTAGTAGGTTAAATGTATTTGGTTTATGAACTTGATATGGAACCCCTTTTAATGAACCTCAAATCTGAATTATTCTAAGAGAACAAAGGCTAGCGCCGATTTAGTACGGTAAGGGAAGTAATTATACATAAAGGAAAAGTCTAGAATATAAAGTAAGTCCTTCATATTCTATAACCATGTGCCTACATTGGATGTGTCCAAGTTCTACCGTTGGCAAGTAGAACACCCTCATCGGATAGGTTAAAACTCTTGATTCCATTTTTTGCTACCATGGTCTATGTAGGTTATTGCCTATTATCATCATGTGGGATACCTATTAGCATTTAGTAAGTTCTATGTGTTTAGGTGGTTATATGAGACGCTATCTAGACATTGCACAATAGGCTTCGAAGATGTTAGTGAGAGTCCCTACAATTTTTTGAGACTATTACTTGAATGTTCTTTATGTAATGAATGTCTATTACATGAACTAATCAAGGTAATGACTTATGATATAAAGCATTTTGAATGAATTGTACCTAATCTAGAGTGACATAAGGATTTCTTAGTTAAAGTGTTATGAGGGCATAAGGGATGCATTCTTCATGTCTTATCTAGTAAAGTCTTGCGAATTACTCTACTTAGGGAAGTTGGTTGAATCTTTAGGATTAATATAAACTTTAGTATTCTTAAGGATTATTTAGGTTATCTGTAAGAGGTCAGTCATGGATGTAATATTCTTGATTTACTAAAGTAAATCCATTGATAGCCTTTTGAGGAAGAATGTCATATATCTATATGTTGTTATATTGAGTGAGATTGATTCTATCTTAGGTAGTATATAGTATCTTTTAAGTGTGTGTAAGGGATTTTATGGGAGGTTGATTCAGAAGTAACTCAAGTGAGAGTTAGAATCACCTTTTGTCAAAGAATCTCACGTTCATTTGTTCGGTGTCTTGTAAGTGTGGGTTGATCAAATTATAAATGATCGCTAGGATAATTTAGGTGTGCCTAGAAAGGTTGTATGGGCGGTCTTCGTTCGTCTAACTTGACTGAGTCTTAGAATAGCTTTGAGTAGGGGAACTACATGCTAGGGAGTGTCTAAAGTTAAGATAAGGCACTTCATTGTACAGTGAAGGAACTTTATTGTAACAACAAATTGGTTCACTTCGAAGAGACCATAAAATTGTACTAAATTACTTAAATTTTATCTTATGTATTTATAAGGTGTCAAATGTCATTCTTATGATTATATTATGATGTATTAAAGAAAAAGATGCATATTTCCAATAAATGTCTATTTTCATGATTTTTATGCATTATGTCATACTTAGTACATGTGGTTGTACTAATTCCATGTTTTTATCTATCTCTATAATGGTAGATAGGTGAGGAGAATTTTGTAAGAAAGACTTGGATCGAAGCATCATTCAAGTGAAGTGAAGTATGTCCTAATTTAACTAGAGGGAATACATGTCTTTTATTTCTTTTATTGAAGTATTGCAATAGACTAAGTATTTCTATATTTGTATTGTATGGGCGGTATCCCAATTTCACTTGTGTTTAGGATTTGATTTATAGAGAAATAATATTTTCCTTTGAGTTTTATATAAATGATATTTTGAAGACTTATAGAATGTTTGTTAAGAGTTTAATCGGACACTGATTTTCACTATTTATATGCAATGAACGATACGAAAGGACTTGTATAAGACCACCAAGAGGTGGAGTACGCTGGATGCACTCCGAGAATGCGATATCTTCTAGGGAGTGATCTCGTAATGTGACATTGATACTTATCAAAATGGTTTAGGATGCGTTTTAATGAAAGAAGGGAAGGTAATATCTTATGCTACTTGCAAATTAATACCCCATGAATTGAATTATCCTACCCATGATCTTTAGATTCCTGCTATAGTGTTTGCTTTAGAAATATGGAGACATTATTTGTATGGATTAAAATGTCATATATTCACTGATCATAAGACTTTAAAGTACTGGGGTACACAAAAAGAGATGAACCGAAGACAACGTAGATGACTCTAGCTCATCAAGGATTATGATTGCATTATTGAATGTCATCAAAGTAGAGCTAACGTTGTTGCTGACGCCTTAAGTCAAAAATCATTTTCAAGCCTCTCTTTGAGTTTTTTTACATTACTCCTTTAATTGTGAGCCACAAAAGTTTTGTTTTACACCTTATTCAAATGGTTTAGTTATTGGAAATTTGCAAGTAAAGCCAATATTATTTGACTAGGTGAGGTAAGGACAATATTTTGATGAGAAACTTATAAAATTTACTCGAAATTCCAAAATGGGGAAAAGCTTGATTTTACATTAATAAAGGGTGGTGTCTTAGTTTATCAAAAGAGGTTATGTGTCCCTAATGATGAAAAATAAGGATAAAATTTTTAAAAGAAGCACATACTTCACCATATGCAATGCATCCTGGAAGTACACAGATGGACCAAACCATAAAGGTAAATTGTTTTTGGAATGGCAAGAAGAAAAATATTGCGGACTTCATTAAAAAATGTTTGGTTTGGCAACATGTAAAGGTAGAATATGAAGTCTCATCTGAATATGATATAGCCCTTGTTGATATCAGGATGTAAATGGGAGAGAATAACTATGGATTTTGTTTTTGGACTTCCTCGCACTCAATGAAATCATAATTCAATATGGGTGATAGTAGATAGGCTAGCAAAGAGTGATCAGTTCTTAGCAATCAGGATGAATTACTCACTTGAGAGTTTACCCGAGTTGTACATTAATAAGATTATCAGACTACATGGAACACAAATGTCTATTTTACCGAGACCCAATGTAAACATAAAAAAATTTTACCGCATGAAAGAATCTTTGAGTACAAAATTAAAATTTAGCAGTTCGTCCATCCTAAAAAAGACTCTTCGCTTTGATAGAATTTTCTTATAACAATTGCTACCAATCAAGTAATGGAATACCCCCTACAAAGCCTTCTATGGAAGAAAATTTCGGACCCCCCTTTGTTGGATTGAAATTAGTGAACGAAAGATTATTGGTCCGGAAATGGTGCATACAGAGTACAAGGTAAAAATTAACAAGGATCATATAAATATTTCTTCGGATAGAGAAAAAGTCGTTCGCTGATCAAAACAGGAATGACATGGAATATCAAGATGGAGATAAAGTATACTTAAAGGTGTCTCTATGGAAAAAGATTATGAGATTTGGCCAAAAAGCAAAATTTAGACCCCTATTTATTGGAAATTATGAGTTACTTTAAAGTGTCGGACCAATTTCATATAAATTGGCTTTACCACCTAAGTTAGACAAGATCCACAATGTCTTCAACGTTTCAATGCATAGAATATACCGTTCTGATCCATCTCGTGTTCTTCCAGTTGAATCTACTAAGGTTTATTAGGACATGATGTATAACGAAAAACGTATCCTGATTCAATATGGGGAAGTAAAGAATCATAGCAACTAGAGAATCCCCTAAGTAAAGGTATTTTAGAGGAACCATTCCGGAAAAAAAAACTATTTGGGAGACAGAAGAAGACATGAGGAAACAATATCTCAACTTGTTTTGGGACTAGTCTAAGGCAAACTTTAAAACGAAATATAAGTAAGGGGGAGATACTTTTAACAACCCTAAGGTACTATACAATTATTTACTAGTCGATACATCACTTCTAAATTACAATAAGGTGTTTTATTCACTTTTTAGGAACTTGAGTTTTTTTGATAATTGTAGACATGCCTGACATAAGTGTTATCGTATTGACCAATTAGAATTAATTCTAAGTTGATATAAACAGTATCAACTATATATATAGAGAGCTATATATATAAAATTTGGGCAACACACAATAAATTGGATTGCACCTTTTATTGACATCTATATGTGTGACTAAGCCTCACTCTTGACACTATATTTCGGCACTTTCTTTTGTGATTTCTATTTCATCTGAAGTCTAAGAACATTATACATTACAAAAATAGTTGTTATTCAAAATCAAAGGAAATACTAGGTCCTTCTAGCTTGAATCCAACACACACAAACTTCATCTTGGTGAGTGACAAAGAATTTATTTTAATGCTAGCTAGTATTTGGTAGTTTAATCATATCTCATTCATTATAACCTTCACTACAATGAGTAAATTTAATTTTGAAATATAAGTCAGAATTCTTTAAGTCTTATGCGTATAGAAAAGTCTTATGTTGCTGTTATTGATTCTAATATGGGACGCAACATAGGACAAGTTCTGTCCAAATTCTTGAATTAGATATTCTGTCTGTTCAACTGTTAGTGTTTTTTTTATATCTTTTTGAATAAAATGTATTTCGAGATGATTATTGATTATTTTCAAGATAAATAGATTTACCTACATATTTTATGAAAAATATAAACTCCATCTTTTCCATTTTCTGTTTCAAATCTTAGTTGCGCATGACACATTAATATGGCTAGAATCACTGTATTTGGAGAATTAGTTGTATTTTTAAAAGCTAAGAGTACTTGTGATGGTTATCCTGTTATAGTTCAACAACTTAGAGATACTAGGAATTAAAGGAGTTATTTAATTTCATTTTTATGGTTGCATATACTCGTGAGCAAGTTAAGGACCTTATTACGTTGGTTGCTCTACAGTTGAACTATTGAAGTCGTGTTGGACTGTTTCTTTGTAAAATTGTTGAGTTTTGTGTATATATTTGTACTTGTATAATTTTTACTTGCTTTTTCATCCGAAATATTATTTCGGTACCTTTGTTACCCCTTTGTCACTTTGCATTGTCGTGTTGTTGTCTTTTGTGATGTGAAAGACTCTTGTTTAGCTCTCCAACTTTTATGGATTTTTTGATAACTTGGCGTTCTTGTTGAGACTTTGTCGTTCTTGTTTCTGTGACTTTATGACTATTGGCATGACTCTTATTTATACCATTTTCCTTCTCGACTATGGATTTTTAGTTTGTCTTGTGTATGGGAGTTTTTCATTTTAAGTATGAATTAGAAAGCCATTTTTAATATGGGTCTCTTGTTTATTGGGATTTTACCCTTCTTGATACAGGGAGTCGACATTTCTTGATACCTTCTCGTGCTTGGTGTGATGACATGATGTCATATTATGTGAATCTTTTTATTGAACCTCTGAGAAAATGGTTGTATGAGCTTTATTGACATTTGTAGCTTCAAATATCAACTTCATACTCTTTGTGTTTACTTGATTGAGTATTTCTGTTTCAATTATTCGCCCTCGACTCTTGAATGATAACTTGGTGAATTTTAGGATTAGGGATCTACAGTTTGTACACTACTAAGTTATATGCTTAGAGATAGTTGTTTCTATTGTAGGGAATGTTCGAGATGACGCTTGAAGTTGTCCATTAAAGATGGAGATTTTTAAAAATTGAAGGAAGATCACACTTTGAGATAGGCATTTATATATATATATATATTGTATAAACCTTGGAACTTGCGCACGATCTATGTGTTGGATGTTTACATGAGATATTGAGATTTTATTTGGTAATGTCACCATGAGTTGTAATATAAGTATGTTGTATTTTTTTTTTTTTGGGTGTGTAAACCCAAGTCATGTAATATAATAATTAACTATATGTTTTTTATTATTGTGCGAGGCATGAATATGCTGATTTTGGCTAAATAAAAGTTTGTAATACTACTGTTATTTCATCCTTAAATGTGAACATAAAACATGCAGGAAAGCTTGTCGGTGATTTGCTTAACAAATTTTTGGAGTCCTTTTCCTTGTTAGTTAAAACTTCGTGTCATATAAATTTTGACCTCAAATAAATATTTAAAGTTTTCAAGATTCTCATCCTTAACTAAATTATTAGTTATGAACCTAATCGCTCAACTACATAAAAAATCAGTATGTCTTCCTCAATCTTTTTTAAATGCCGCAAGTATTAAATTAGGTTTCTTGTCAAGTTTTAGTATCTCATGGAATGGGGAGGTACATATCAAATAATAAGGAACTAACTTTCAATATAAACATAAGCTCAAGATGAACAGAAAGAGTTATCATGAACTTTATATGCTACTTACAAATATCATGAAGACAACTTGACACATACATGTAATTGCAAATTAAGCAAGAGAGCTTTTTTCATGAAAAGTCATTTTAGGATGAACCTTTTTAATGTTATGCACATACTTAAAAAACAAAAGTTAAATTCACATTGTTTACAAGTTCTTCATCTTACCTGGAACAACTAACCTCATCTTTTACTAGGAGTAAGAGGAATGAGATAAGGAATCGAGACTTGATGTCGGCATTAGCCTCCAATGTTGCTCCCTCAACAAGATGGTCTCTACATAAAACTTTTACAGATGACACCTCTTTGTTCCTCAATCCTTTTGACTTTACGATCTAGGACCTCAGCTGAAACCTCTTCAAGAAGAATGTTTTTAATCCACCCTAACACTTTAATAGGGAGAATTACAACAAGTAACCCATACATTTCTTAAGAATTGAAACATTAAATACCAGGTAAACCGGGGATAATTAATGTAACGACCTATTTAGTCGTTTTGAGCAGCAAATTTTATTTCTGGAAAAAAAATTGGCTGAGGCAACGGACCCCACGACGGACCGTCACAGGCAAGACGGACCGTCACAGGCAAGACGGACCGTCGCAGGGTCTCGTTTCAGCATACTTAGAAATTCTGAAATTGGGTACTGAAAATCAACTCTCTGTAATCGGTGACGGAGTGCAGGACGGACCGTCACGGTGTGACGGACCGTCACAAGTGTGACGGACCGTCACAGTCCACTTGGATTTTAGGAGGTTGCGACGACCTGCGTGACGGACCTCGCAGAGCACGACGGGCCGTCACAGGTTGCGCAAGTCCCAGGCAGAATCGGATTTCTTCACACGTTTTAAGGGACGCATTGGACTATTCTTCCTTAATTATAAAGTTAGAGGGTTAATATTAATAAGTCTAATTACTTGGGGGTTAAAAGAGGTAACCTTAAGTTAATTAGTGGGTTTTATTGTCCTCTTTTACACTTAATTATATGTTAATTAGGGTAAAAGAAAGAGAGTTGAACAAAAGAAAACAGAAAGAGAGAGAGAGAGGCCGATCGATAGGAAGGAATATCAAAGCTTGGGAATTGCTTGTGGATTCCAATTCTTCGGTGGAGGTAGGTTATGGTTTTTACGATATTCGTAGTGAACTCTTAATAGTGAATGATATGTGTTGATAGTATTGTAAACCCTGCTATGTGCTTAATTGTATGCTTGCATGATGGGGATTATGAAATTGTGAATAAATAAGCATGATAAAGCTATTGAATCCTAAATCTTGAAAGAAACCCTAATTCACGTGTTAACGATGAGGCCTTGGTGTAAAAGAAGGCTTGATAAATTATATAATGAGATTGATGATGCCTTAGTATAAAAGAAGGCTTGATGAATTAGGGGATCGGGTGCCACGTTCCGGTACCAGGATAGAATATGAGGATCGGAGTGTCACGTTCCGACACTAGGATAGAATATGGATCGGGTGCCACGTTCCGGTACCAGGATAGAATATGAGGATCGGAGTGTCACGTTCCGACACCAGGATAGAATATGGATCGGGTGCCACGTTCCGGTACCAGGATAGAATGAGGATCAGAGTGTCACGTTCCGACACCAGGATAGTATATGGAGCGGAGTGTCACGTACCGACACAAGAGGAAGAAAGATAATGAATCTTGAAAGATGATAATTATACTCAATCTAATGAACCCAATTCCCCAAATGAGTATGGTAATTGAGGCTTAAGTCCTCATGTGTGAACTCGGTGGTATTATTGATGAATTAATATTGTTGTTGCTACATGTGAGTATTGTAGTTGATTTACATTATTATTGATATATACTGTTCCCTATTTTGAGTTGGCCGATGATACGTACTCATCCACCCGTGTTTTGTACTGACCCCTACTTGTTTGTCTCTTTTCTGTGTTATTTGTGGAATGCAGCAAACGTTCCGTCATCTTCAACTCAGCAGTAACTCTAGCCAGTCTTCACAAATCGGAAATTCAGGGTGAGCTAACGCGTCTAGCTTGGACTGGATCTTCTTCTTCAAGTCTTGATGCCTTGAACTTCCGGCATAGACTAGCTTTTCATTTGTTTTAGCTTCTTAGACATTTTTAGTTAGTAATTTGGTTATAGATGTTCTTGTGATGATGACTTCCAGATTTTGGGGATATTAATAATAGTTTTGAATTGTTTTAAGTCTTCCGCACTATTTTATGTTGATATATGTTGAAATGTTAAGGGTTAAATTGGTTGGTCGCTCACATAGGAGGGTAAATGTGGGTGCTAGTCGCGACTCGGTTTGGGTTGTGACAAACTGGTATCAGAGCATTAGGTTATTGGTCTCATCACACAAGAACGAGTCTAGTAGAGTCTAAGGAACGGTTTAGGGGGACGCCTTACTTTCTTTGAGAGGCTATAAGACTTTAGGAAAAATTCATTCTTTTCATTTTTTTCTTTTCGTGCTACTACTTGAGTCCAATTGGTATCTAGGTGATACAAATTGGTATCTGACCATCTTCATTCTATTTCGCAGATGGTTAGAACTAGAGCAACGACTGCACCAGCAGCAACAACGGAAAGACAAGAAACGACTGAGCCAACCACTGGGCTGTTGTAGCTCGAGGAAGAGCAGCGGCAAGAGGCCGTGGAAGAGGTCGTGGGAGTACGTCCTCTAGAGGAAGAGGACGAGCCCCTAGCCCATCTGAACTAGGGCGGTGACTCCTCCACCGACCGAGGAGGTGATAAGAAAGGGTGAGGAAGGGGAGAATGAACAAGTGCAAAATGAGGAAATGCCACCCTAACCTACCCCAGAGATGATCAACCAGGTACTTGCTTATCTTAGCGGGTTATCCGATCAGGGTCAGGCACCTCCAGTGGTTTCTGCACCAACACCTCCGGTTTCAGAGATACGACATGCGGCTACTATGGCTCCCCGCATGGATGCATCATTGGGAATAGGCACATTTCCACGTCTGACTACTGGGCCTATTATGACAAATGATCAGCATGAACTTTTCAGTAAGTTCTTGAAATTGAAACCTCCAGTCTTTAAGGGCGTAGAATCAGAGGATGCCTGCGATTTTCTGGTTGATTGTCATGAGCTACTACACAAGATGGGTATAGTAGAACGGTTTGGCGTTGAGTTCGTGAGCTATCAGTTCAAGGGAAGGGAACGCCAAAATGTGGTGGCGGTCACATGTTGAGTGTCAACCAACAGAGCACCACCTATGACTTGGGAATCATCTCTAGCTTGTTTATGAAAAAGTATCCCAAGGACTTTGAGAGATAGAAAAAGGGATGAGTTCTTGAGTCTAGAGCAAGGTAGGATGATGGTTAACGCATATGAGGCCAAATTCCGTGCATTATCCAGGTATGCCACACAACTTTGTTTCAGTCCACAAGAAGGGATCCGCCGCTTTGTGAAGGGGTTGAGATCAGAATTGCGGATTTCAGCCTTACAGATAGCGGCAACGGCAACATCCTTCCAAGAGGTAGTAGACTTTATGATAGAGGTGGAAGGAGTGAAATCAGATGACTTCACCACAACATCGACATCAAAGAGGTTTCGAAAGGGAGGTGAGTTCAACGGTTCATATACTAGAGGACAGAGTTTTGGAGGCTACTCAGTTCGACCAATTCAGTCTTCACTACAGACTGTAGTTGGGGGTCCACCTCAGACCGGTCAACACTTCTCTGAGAGGCCGATGCGTGAACCCAGAGAATGTTATGGATGTGGGGAGATTGGCACATTAAGAGGTTATTGTCCAAACCAGAGTTACAGAACCCCACTAGCTAGAGGTAGAGGTGGTCATGGTAGAGGCCGTTATTCTGGAGGGCGTGGTGGCCGAGGTAATGGTGGTCACAAAAATGGCAGAGGTGATGGGCAAATTGGAGCCACTACGACACAACATGGTAGGGGCAACGGACAGATTGGTGATAGGGCCCATTGTTACGCTTTCCCTGGGAGATCTGAAGCGGAGGCGTCTGATGCTGTTATCACAGGTAATCTTTTGGTTTGCGATTGCAGCATCTGATTATTTGACCCTGGCTCCACATTTTCATATGTATCTTCATCATTTGCTAATTGTCTAAATTTACATTGTGAATTACTTGACACGCCTATTCGTGTTTCTACTCCGGTGGGTGAGTCTGTGGTAGTTGAAAAGGTATATAGGTCTTGTTTGGTGACTTTGTGGGGAGCAACACTTATGTAGATTTGGTTATCTTAGAAATGGTTGATTTTGATGTAATTCTGGGTATGACTTGGCTTTCTCCGAATTTTGCGATTTTGGATTGTAATGCTAAAACGGTGACATTAGCCAAGCCTGGGACAGACCCGTTAGTGTGGAAGGGGGACTACACTTCCAATCCGGTGCGTATCGTGTCCTTCTTCGTGCTAAGAAAATGGTTAGTAAAGCGTGTTTAGCTTTCTTGGCACATCTCAAGGACGACACTACCCAAGTACCCTCGATTGAGTCAGTTTCGGTAGTCCGTGAGTTTTTGGATGTGTTCCCTGCAGATCTTCCTGGTATGCCACCAGAGAGGGATATTGACTTCTGTATCGATCTTGAACCGGGTACTCGCCCCATTTCTATACCCCCGTATAGAATGGCTCCCGCCGAATTAAGAGAGTTAAAGGCTCAACTTCAGAGTTTGTTGAGCAAAGGCTTCATTAGACCAAGTGCATCTCCTTGGGGTGCTCCGGTTTTGTTTGTGAAGAAGAAGGATGGGAGCTTTCGGATGTGCATAGACTACAGGCAGTTGAACAAGGTAACTATTAAGAACAAGTATCCTCTTCCTCGCATTGATGACTTATTCGATCAACTACAAGGTGCTTGTGTCTTCTCGAAGATCGACTTGAGATCCGGTTATCATCAATTGAAAATACGGGCAACGGATGTGCCAAAGACCGCTTTTCGGACTAGGTATGGGCATTATGAATTTGTAGTGATGTCCTTTGGTCTTACGAATGCCCCTGCTGCGTTCATGAGCTTGATGAACGGGATATTTAAGCCGTATTTGGATCTCTTTGTGATCGTATTTATAGATGATATACTGGTATATTCTAAAAGTAAGAAGGAACATGAGGAGCATTTGAGGATTGTTTTGGAAATGTTGAGGGAGAAAAAGCTGTATGCCAAGTTCTCTAAGTGTGAGTTTTGGCTAGATGCAGTGTCCTTCTTGGGGCACGTGGTTTCTAAGGATGGAGTGATGGTGGATACTTCTAAGATTGAGACAGTGAAGAATTGGGTAAGACCCACTAATGTGTCAGAAATACGGAGTTTGTGTGGGGTTAGCTAGCTACTACCCCGATTCGTCAAGGGATTCTCTTCTATTGCTTCCCAACTGACGAACTTGACTAAGCAAAATGTTCCATTTGTATGGTCGGATGAGTGTGAGGAAAGCTTTCAGAACTCAAGACTTTGTTGACTACTGCACCTATCCTCACCTTGCCGGTAGAGGGTAAGAATTTCATTGTCTATTGTGATGCATCCTATTCGGGTTGGGGTGCAGTGCTAATGCAAGAAAAGAATGTGATTGGCTTATGCTTCAAGACAATTAAAAGTGCATGAACGTAACTATCCGACTCATGACTTTGAATTGGCCGCGGTAGTGTTTGCACTAAAGCAATGGAGGCAATTATTTATATGGGGTAAGTGTGAAATCTATACGGATCATCGTAGTCTACAGTATGTCTTTACTCAGAAAGATTTGAACTTGAGACAAAGGAGATGGATGGAACTACTGAAGGACTACGACATCGCTATTTTGTATCATCCGGGGAAGGCGAATGTGTTGTGGCAGATGCCTTGAGTAGAAAGGCGGGAAGCATGGGAAGTCTAGCTCATTTGCAAGCTTCTAGACGCCCATTGGCTAGAGAAGTGCAGATTCTGGCTAATGACCTCATGAGTTAGAAGTAAATGAGAAGGGAGGATTGTTAGCTTGTGTGGAGGCAAGATCCTCCTTCCTTGACAAGATTAAGGGGAAGCAGTTTGATGATGAGAAATTGATCCGGATTCGAGATAAAGTGTCGCAGGGATGGCTAAAGAAGCAACAATTTATGAGGAAGGTGTTTTGAGGATTAAGGGAAGGGTATGTGTACCCCGCGTCGATAATTTGATCAGCACTATTCTGACAGAGGCTCATAGTACGAGGTATTCTATACATCCGGGTGCAACCAAGATGTATCGCGATCTAAAGCAACACTTTTGGTGGAGTAGAATGAAGCGCGATATTGTTGACTTTATTGCCAAATGTCCAATTTGTCATAACCAAACATTCTAATATTCATCAATTTGCCTTCAACGCCATAATAAATACATATATTAATGGAAAATAAATAAACATTGGCTCCATAAGCGGACCATACCACAAAATGACATAGAAGGCATTCATCAACTACAATAATATAAAAAAAGTAAACGAAAAGAGACATTCTTACAAATTCATGAACCTTTGATCATCATTGATCAATAAACCTTTTTAATCATCAATTAAATATCGGTAAATAGATAAATAAACATTTAATCATGAAATAAACCATGTACAAGTTGTAACAAGATCATATTATAACATAATACAACGCATCACATATATACTAAAAGTAGAGAGTCATAGATCGTTTTTTAGTATTCTCTACATTGATTAACATCCATAATATACCAATAATACCAAATTAGGGCAGTAGCTAAATATATAATAAAACAAATCTAACTCGTGCTTTATCTACCCTAGAATTAAGATCACATAATGTACATTTTTAACATTCAATTCATAGGATAGAAGAACATACACCAATTCATTCCAAGACTCCTATAAATTGATCACCAAAAATTCATACCAAAAATTCACTAATAACATCAACATAAGGAAGTAAAAGAAAAAACAAAACTTAAGCAAAACCTACAACAATTGACATAAGCTCGATATTACAGTGAACATGCTACATTTGGAATCCATGGAACGTAGATGAACATAAGATAATCCAACCTTGATACTCATTGATCAGTATAAAAAATTCATATTTAATATTCATGTGAAGAAGTAACTACGATTATGCTTACTCAAACGAGTTCTACCATTATACATTATACAATTAATGTTAAAGTGATAGCATAGAGGCATAGACTAGTCATGTTCAACTCATCATACATTGAACCACATAGATCCTTCATCATCAATAAATGTCAATAACAATAGACATAAGTGATTCACCGTAATAGAATCACAATTAAACCAATAACAAGCCACGATCAAAATGCCCATGCAAGGTGAAACCCATTTGCATTAGAAAAGTTCTATAAAGTTTAGATTGTAGTATGTGACGCTATCTAGACAATCCACAATAAGATTTTAACATGTTAGTGGAAGTCCCTAGGTCTTCTCCAAGACCATTACTTGAATGTCCTCTGTGTGATGAACTCTTAATGAACAAATGAAATAATGGCTTATGTTAGAAAGCATGTAAATGAATAAGTACCTAATCTTGTGTGACCTAACGATTCCTTAGTTAAAGTGTGAAGATGGCATAAGGGATGATTCTAGTTAGGGAAGTTGGTTTATTCTATAGGCATGATATAAACTTAAGAAGTCTTGAGCATTATTGAGCTAACCTTCAAAAGAGTGTATAGTTGTTCTCTTCTAGGAGTACTTCAGCTAGTATTTCGATAGCCTTGGTATGTGGAATGACATATTTTGCATGTTAGGTGGTTTGGTGTCTTGAATGTGTGTATGTATCATTATAAGTAGTCTTGAGGACCATTTAGGCATGCTTAGAGAAGGTGTATGGGCGGTTTCTCTTTGTGTTGCTTAAGTGGGTTTTTGGATAGCTTTTAGTAGGCAATTTCATGTTATGAAGTGTATATGGGGAAGCTAAGAAGCTTCGCTGTATAGTGAAGGAACTTCACTGTAACAGTGATATAGTTCAATGTAAAGATTTCTAAAAATGTTCTAAATTGACTAAGTTATTTCTAATGTGTTTCTACGTTCATAAATGGTGTTCATATCAAAAGATGCATATTTCCAATAAATGTCCATTTTCATGATTTTAATGCATTATGTCATAGTTAGTGTTGACACCCAATTTTGACCCTCTCGATGATAATTAGGTTTTGAGCTTCATCAATCTAAAACAATCTAAAATAATTCATTTTATAAAATTTTAAGAAGAATATAAAGTTCACTAATTATTTTAAATAAATTTTTCAGCTTCAGAATTTTTTTTAGTAATACATGCCTTATATAATTTTGTAAATAATTAGTATATTTTATAAACCTTTCCAAAACAATCTCAGAAGACATTAATTTTTAGTATGTTTTATATTAGTTTAGTTTTAAATTATAGTTCTATTATTAATCAATGTATTTCATTAGCGTTAACAAGCTAGTTAATTATTTATATAGATTCACCTTTTATTGTGACTAAACTCGTCCAATTTGACTAAATTGTAATTAAAAAAAGGTTTAGGGCATCTATTTCCTACCATTTTACTTCAGACATCAGAAAGGAAATTTTGGGCCTTCCAATTATTGCAAACAGCCCCACCTTCCCCTCTATAATCTAATACATACTCTCCAAGAAGCGCAATTTCAATTCAAATAATAGCCCACCTTACCCTTAACCTCTCGCCCCAGCCAATTTTTTATTAATCCCCTTGACACAGTCCAAACATTTCTTTAGTAGGAAACCCAGGTAGCAGTAGCAGCTTCCCAAAGTTTGATGGAAAGCAAGAAGACACGCGTGAAAGCCACCGCTTGACCCCGTATGCTCATCATTGCTCTCACGCGAGGGAGAAGATGGACGGGAAAATCGTAACGACATTTGTGAGTACAGTGGCGCCCTGATCCTCTTTTGTTTTCTACTTCACGTTGCCTTCAAGCTCGTACGACTGCAGCAACTTTGGAGCAATGTGAAATGGCACTTCAAGCTAGAGATGCGGCCACGTTGATGCCAAGGACAAGGAAATCGATCTGGACCGTCCTTTTCCACTTCCAGAATCGGTTGAAAATTTCAGAACTTGCTTCCTCAAAAGGGTGAGAAAATTCAAATATGGAAATTGGTGGGACTGAGATCAGCTTGCCTACTCCTCGAACTTTGTTTACATACCTTACTTTCCAATATATAATTTCCTCATTTCAATGTGGAAGGGGGAGAAAAAAAATTTGTTATGAAATTTGGAGAAAGAATATTTGAAGAAATTGGTTTGAGTTTGAGAGGAACACAATAATTACGACCTAAAATGATTAATATCAAATATATGGATATAGGTATCACTGGATAGAGAGTAAGAATACCAACTTTGATTGGTTCTTCTGCTCGTTAACTTTGTTCATGTGAGTTCACATGAGTCATCCATCATTGTCGTGTATGTTCTCCCTCCCAAATCAGTTAGTTGTCCGTGTTCACTGATCCGTAAGAGGTGAACCATATTCAATATTAGTGTCTAGTATACTATATGGATGCTGATTTAAATCACCAGTTTAGTTGTTGTTTACATTAAGGACAGTGCACTATCTTTGTGTTTGGTCACTCAAATATCATGAATCTATTTTCCCTTATATGGTATTTTGTTGATGGTTTAATTTCAGGTATGTTTTGTTTTGGTACTGATTTTTTTTTTTATTTGAGCTAGATGCATTTTTCGTGTGGATAAGATAATGAGCTTTTTTTTCGTCACATTCTTCTATTTCAGTTTTTATCAATTTCAGTTCCTAGGTTTTGGTTGTTTGCGTGAATTGATTGTCACCAAGTTTTATTAATCACTACTCGAGTTTAAATCTTAAAATCAACTGATGAGACTAGCATGGCTATAGTGTCGTCTCATACTTTTCTAATTGCTTTTTTCCATCAATTTTCTGGCTTGTATTTTATTTATTCTTTATGACTTGTCAAATTTTCTTTTGTGTTCAAGCTCTTCACTTTTTCAGTTTAAAATGTGTATATTCATTAATTGAGTAAATTAAAAATCTGATTTTCCCATTTTCCTTAAAAGTATTAAAAATGACGTATTGGTGCTAATTTCACACATATTTTTGGCTGGATAATTTGTTATTTTTAGTGATATTTCCCTATGCGTATATACATATGTACATTTTCCCTTTTTTCTTTTCACTTCTCCATTTTGAAATGATAGGTTAACGTCTAAATTTTTGTTCTTTGTGTTTGGTGCTTGTCTACTATTATCAAGTCGACGTTTGTCATCATTGTGAAGCATCCTTCTAAAGAATTAGTTGAGTCGGCATACCATTAAGCCAAAACTTTAAGATTTGTATAACCTCTCTCTGTTACTTCGCTAAAACATCTTTTGGATTATATTTTCTTTTTGGGAATTAGTTTTCATAAATGTCGACAACCCGTTTACTTCATGGTATTTGATTCCCTTGTTTTTTTTACTTCATTGAATGAATGAATTAGCACGTCAATATTCCGAGTTCGTGTCTTGAGTTAGTTATTTGTTTTGAGTCTGTGTGTTGTACCTCATGTTATCTTATGTCAACTTCTTTTATAACAAAACGAAATCATTAAATAGGAAGATCCAAGTCGTTGTTATTGTTGGAACCTTTCTTCCCCTCGTCTATTTTTTTCTTCAGGTCATTTTTCATTCTCGTTTGCTCGCTTGAATATTTAAAATCTCTTTTCTCTTTTTTTTTTTTTTATAATTCAAGCACCAAAAGAACTTTAATTTTACTACTGTTAATATCATTCTTTCTTCTAAAAAATTAAATATATCAAGAAAAAATCCTGAAAATCGGCATATATATGTGTATTGTTCGTAGTATATTAAAGATGTATTTGAAATTTTGTTGAGCTATTGTATGTTCCCTATGACTCTTGTGCCTTTTGTTTTATGTTAATTTGACGATTATAAATATACCATAATGGTGTCTTTTGTTTAGAAGATTATGTCATGTTGAAAATACAAAAAGCATGAGTATGTCAAAATTTTCGTCTTTCTCACTTCACTGGAATTTGAGTAGAATGAATATTTTCTTTACGGCAAGGAGACGTCCTAACATCTTATGTATATGTTTTTCTGGTCTGAACTGATTGGTTGCTGAAGTTGTGTTTGGGCCACCTCTTTCTAATTTGTATTTTTTCCTTGTTTTAAATATAGTTGTAAATAATTACATTACGTCGGTAACCATAATCCATACATATTAATCTTTCCATAGCCTCATTGTATTATGTTGTCATGTATAGTAGATAAACTTGAGCATCCAGTTTTAGTGGTTAGCATTATTGTTGGCATATCTTCTCATGAAATAAGTTGGTTAGCATTTTTTGTTGTTGTGGATTTTAGAGATTCAAATAATAATCCAAACAATTGTTACATTGTCCTTAGTGAGATGGGCCTTTTTTTTTTTTAATTTGGTATCCTCCCATCTGGATCTATTATTTGATATATTTAGTTTTAGGGGGCTGTTGTGGCTTGCTTTAAATATATTACAATTTTATTACTGCTTATTAATCCTTATTTTCTAATTTTTAGTGCATGTCGATATACTCGAGTTCACATCAAACTCCCACTTTTCCTTTACCTTTCGAGAGATCCACAAAGCCTCAACTTCCCTTATTCGACTCAGCCGTCCAATTAAAATTGACAAACCAATGTCGAATTGAATGAATTCGAATTGGATGAAGTGAAGAGATAGGGTCATAAATGCCCAAATTTATTATTTGAAACCTTGTATTTTATTAATTTTGGTCCTAATCCATTGTCTTTGACTTTTTTGATCATTATATAAGTAGTATAGAACATGTACGAATTGAATGGGCATAAGGCCCAACACAAAATAGGTACAAATATCGGTCCGGGCGGACAAAAATCCGAATTTGAACCCAACTCTTTCTCTCTCCCTCTTTCACTTTATATCTTATGTGCTTTCGTATTTCGGTCGTTAGTCTTAGGTTAAAAATTTGAATCCCCTCAAGACGCCACCCCGTTTTTAATCACTGGTTTAAATTAATCAAGTATAAATAAACATAAAAAAATAAATTTTTCTAATTTCACGTAGATAGTAAAATTAATAGTTTACTTTCAAAAAAACTCTAAATAATTATTTACCTCATATTAAGTTAGATCTTTTTAGTCAAATAAAGATAGTTGTCGGAATACCGTATATAACGGATATTTAAGGTGCCTTAAATACCTTCCTAAAATATAAATTGGAATAACCGAACCCCCTTAAACATTTTCAACAGGTTTCCTGTTTTACTCTATTGAAAAAACAAGTTTTCTTTATTTTTCGTCAAAAATTAAGTGGCCACTCAAATAAGTCAAAAGATTATAAAACAATATTTTTTTGAAAAATGAAATAAAACATAATGGTGACTCCTCTGTCGAATTAGAGGATTTTGACCTTAAATAAAAAATTTTAGCTTCGTGAAATAATTGCTTACTTGTTTCTCGATCGTATTGTTAAAATAGTCGCATTTTCATGGCGTTCTTTCCGCAAAAATTCAAATAGTTGCATTAGGATAAAGTAAGCTACGTGGCTTACCACAACTTTTCTTATAAAATACCCAAATATTTATTTGGAAGTAATGAACGAATAGTTGGCTTGTGGTCATCCAACCTCGTTTGTCTTCCTAATCTGATAACCGTCACTTTTGAAAAAATTCTACTCAACCTAAGATAGAGAGAAACAATAAGTGAATCAAATCATTAGCCTACTACGGCTTGATACCAAAGGCGTATTAAATCCATTAGTTAAAACCGCTAAAATCATATAAAAGGTCTCCGACCTCACGTCATATCATTTTGCTTGACATTTGAATGATGTAAATGTGGCACATTGGGCACAAGGCTTGAAAGAAGAGTGACAAAACAATAATATATATTAATCCCTAACAAACCTACTATTGAGAATATCATTGACCCGTTCGGGTTAGGAAGATATTACACTTACTGGTTCCAAGAATCTAGCGTAACATTCAGGGATCTCTATGTTAGATTTTGACATGCAAGATTTTATGCAAATTGTAACCAAGAGTTGAAAATTACTTAAAGAGAATTTAACGAGATCCGACCTTTGGTATTTGCCGTCACATTATTGGGAATAGTGATCCTTACACACAGCCTAGCTTAAGTATCAACACTCGAAAGATAATGCTTGCACTCACTTTGTTCAATGGGTTCGAAAATCAAGGAAATTAAAGTATTATCCTATGGACCCAGTCATACTGTAAGGCTTGTATCGGGCCTTAAGGAAATTCAAAGATGAACACTACTACTTCAAAGCATGAAACATGCTCCTTCAATGGTGGTTGAGTTATCTAGCAAAAGGGCATGAAACTCAAAAATTGATTACCTATTATATTAGGAACACTCTTAGAGAATTGACCGATATGTTGTTTTAAGCTTATATGGAGAATCAAAGAGGTAGAGAAAGATGGGCTCAAATGTTTTCCAAACTAAGCGAATAAGATTTCCAATGGATGCTCGATCGCTTCATCTCAAGATAGGTCATTGTGGGGGCCGTAAATAACTCATAGTTCCACTAGCAAGTATTCGGGGAATCTTTTCTTTCGCACCCTTCCCAGTCATACGATTGTTTGGGAGTAGGAAAACAACAACTCGAGAGGCGTACTATAGCACCTATGTGTATTATATTGGGGATGACAGAGTGGATGACGCTGTAGAAATGTTGAGGGAATGGAAACGGGCCAAG
>JAKWIY010003059.1:23564510-23637379 GCA_027704805.1 Solanum corneliomulleri
ATGATGAGTCGTTGAAAGAGTACTTCTATCATAGGAAAGATGATGATAATAAGGTAGTGCTTGATACTATTGCGAGTGGTTAATATGGTGATTGCACATATGCAGAGATCCCGGAGAAGTTGCAGAAAATCACTCCCAACAATAAGACTTGGAGCACTAGCAAGTCTGACCCTAAGATAAATACCTTTGCAGTGCAAGTATGCAAGACGCGGCCGTAGATGAGATTTGTGAAAAGATGCCTCAAATGAGAATTGAGCTAAAATTTGTATTGAGACATGTCACATGGGGTGAAAAGAATGTAAATGCAGTAAATTATTTGAGTAAATGACCGCTGCCAGTGGATGAGTACTACAATGAATATGATTATTATGGAATGAATGAGAAGGCAAGAGGTTTTCGACAGAACGCCCACGGCTCCAATTAGGATAATTTGTGCCAAGGTTAAGGAAATAATGGTTGGAACTATGGGAATTACAAAAGAGAGGTCCATTATGTACGAGATGGAAACTACAACCGTGCCAACAACTTCAACCAGGGTAACTATGGTAAATGAAACGATCGAAGTAGGCCTTGTATTCCGCCTCAAAAATGGCAAGTTGCTGCTATTGATGGTGGAGGTAGTATGACGAAAGTTGAAGATATGTTGCGAAAGATGATGATGGAGTGTGATGCTAGTGCTGAGCACACCAAAGAGTTGAGACGTGATTTGGCTAATATTGGGAAAAAGGTTGATGCACATGCAATCTCTATCAAGTATCTTGAGTTTTAAATGGCCCAACTGTCTACTACAGTGAACCCACGTCAACTAGGTACTCTTCCATGCAATATTGTCCAAAATTAAAAAGAAATTATAAACACTGCATGACAGTCACTACTCTACTTGGTAAGCAACCCATCGATCCACCTATGATGTCTTGCATACAAGATAAGGTTTGAAAACATAATGAGATAGTGGAAGTTAGTGGTGAGTTGGTAGATAAACCGGTGAAAGAAGAAGAGATACCCCAAAAGGTGATCGTTGTTCCTAGACCACCACCACCATTTCCACAAAGATTGGTGAAGAAGACAGAGGATGGTAAACATATACATTTTATTACTATGTTGAAACAGTTTTCCATCAATGTCCCTTTGATGAAGCTCTTGACCAAAGGCGCGATTATGCAAAATTAATGAAAAACATGGTTACAAAGAAGAGATCGGTAAATTTTTAGGATGATGACCGAATGAAACATTGTAATGCAATTACTACAATGTCTCTTGTGCAAAACAAAAAATATCTGAGCGCTTTAAGTATTCCATGTACAATCGGTTTGTTACACTTTTCTAAAACACTATGTGATCAAGGTGTAAGAATAAGTCTCATGCATCTCTCTATTTACAAGAAATTGGGTTATGGTGACCCAAAGCACACTACGATACGAATACTGATTGCCGATCAAACAGTGAAGAGGCTTATTGGAATACTCCATGATGTGTTAGTGAAAGTGGACTCATTTATATTTATTGCGGATTTTGTAATTTTGACTAGTAAGTTGGATTTTGAGGTGCCTATCATTCTTTATAGGCCATTCCTTATTATCGGACGCGCCCTTGTTGACATGGAAAAATGGGAGATAATGATTCGGTTAAACTGGTGAGATCCAAACTGTATTTAATATATCCTACAGGGTTGATAGTACGTCTGAGGTACAAATCAAATATCTCCATGGTGTTGAGGCACTAGTGGCAGTTATCATTAATTTTCAGAGTGATGGTATTGAAGAGTATGTTTTGTTGGTTGCGGCACTTGATGAAGGTGATTTTTTTTTCAAACCAATTAAATCGTAGTTAGATATGAAGCATCGCGAGTACCAACTCACAAAACCATCTATTAAGAAGGCCGAAAAATTAGAGCTTAAGGCTCTACCACCTCATCTGAGGTATGATTCTTGGGAAGCAATGACACTCTGCCGGTAATCATTGCATCAGATTTTAATGTGCAACTACTAAAGTGTCTGGTAGAAGTGTCAAAGATGTTCAAACGAGCCATTGGTTTTACTACTACGAACATTTTTGGGATAAAACCCGACATTTTTTAAAAAAAAATTCAACTCATGCCCGATCATAAGGCATGTATTGACAGCAATGTATTTTAAATCCACCTATGCAAGAGGTAGTTAAGAAGAAGATTACAAGTGGTTTGATACCGTAGTCATATATCCCATCGCAGATAGTAGTAGGGTGTGCCCTGTTCTATTTGTGCGAAAAAACATAGCAATGAAAATGGTTCATAATAAGAAGAATGAGCTTGTTCAAATGAGGCCGGTGACCGTATGTAGAGTGTGAATGGATTATCCTAAGTTGAATGCATGGACTGATAAGGACCATTACAACATAGGTTCCAGAGAAAAGGATGGTATTATTTTCTTGCTAATTATTCGGGTTATAATTAAATATCTATTACACTGGATAATAAAGATAAAATCGCCTTTAGTTGCCCGTCTTGGACTTTTGCATTCAAGAGGATACCTTTTGGGTTGTGTAATGCACCGGGTACTTTTTACAGTTTTATGATGTCGATATTCTCTGATATGGTTGAGTATACTATTGAGGTGTTTATGGATTATTTTTCAGTTGTGGGAGACTCTTTTGATAGTTGTTTGAGTCACTTGGCCGAAGTTCTCACAAGATGTGAAAATTGCGACATTGTGCAAAATTTGGAAAAATGTCACTTCATGGTGAAAGAGGGTATTGTATTGGGCCATCGCATCTCAGAGAAGGGGATACAGGATCATGGGGAAAAAGTAGAGGTTATTGAGAGACTTCCTCTACCCATCTTTATAAGGGTTGGAGAAGTTTTCTTTGGCATGCGGCTTTCAATAGGATATAAATTAAGGTTTCTCAAAAATTGCATATCCTTTATGCAAGTTACTTGTGAACGAATGTAAATTTTTTTTTGATGAATCTTGTCTTAAGGAATTTGGAGAGTTGCAGAAGAATTTTGTCTATTCGCCCATAATTATTTCCCCATGTTGGAGTAAGCCATTTGAGGTGATGTGTGATTCTAGTGGGGTTGCTTTTGGTGTGGTGTTG
Organism: Solanum corneliomulleri; assembly: GCA_027704805.1. Classification (NCBI taxonomy): domain Eukaryota; kingdom Viridiplantae; phylum Streptophyta; class Magnoliopsida; order Solanales; family Solanaceae; genus Solanum; species Solanum corneliomulleri. The sequence goes on from JAKWIY010003059.1 coordinate 23,567,583, forward strand.
GGAGAAAGAAGGGAAAAAATCCTTCGCCAGATTTATTTTACTAGTAAGGCCCTAAATGAAATACAAAAGAACTACACAGTGATTGAACAAGTTCTCTTTGCAGTGGTATTTTCTTTCGAAAGATTAACGCCTATTTTCGTGGCACGAGATTTATAGTGCATACTGACCATTCCACATTGGGATATTTGATGGAAATGAAGGATGCAAAACCAAGGTTGATTAGATTGGTGCTACAATTACATGTTTTTGATTTTGAGGTGAAAGATAGAAAAGGGATCAAAAATCAAGTTGCGGATCACTTGTCTAGATTAGAAGAGTTGGGTGAAAAGGCTGAAATTGATGATACATTCCCTAATGAGCATGTATTGGCCACTTCTCATGATTTGATTCGATGGTCACCTTTTTTGAAAATTATATGGCTAGTGATATAATCCCATCTGACTTGTCCTTTCATCTGAAGAAAATGTTCATGCATGATGTGAAAAAGTTCTTTTGGGATGAGACTTACTTATACTAGAGTTGTGGTAATGGGAATTTTGGTCGTTTTATAACGGACGATGAGATGCAAAGTGTTATGGAGGCATGCCATTCGTCACTTGTGGATGGGCATCATAGTTGTATCCGAACTGCCCATACGATTTTGTACTGTGGGTACTAATGGCCAACCATCCACCAAGAGGCTCATGAGTTCGCCAAGTCATGTGATAGGTGCCAAAGAGATGGCGGTATTTCGAGAAGGGAAGAGCTTTTCTTTTTGAATCCCGTTATAGTAATTGAATTATTTGACGTTTGGGGCATTGTTTTAAGTTGCCCATTTATGACTACTCATGGGATGAAACATATTGTTGTAGCGGTGGATTATGTATTAAAATGAGTGGAAGCGATAGAACTTGCCAATGATGAAGGAAAGATTGTTACTCCGTTCTCGAAAAAGAACATATTTTCAAGATTTTGGACACTTAGGGCCAATATTAGTGATGGGGGGTCCAACTTTTGCAACAATTGTTCAAATGACTATGGGATAAATATGGGGTTCGCCACATTGTAGCCACCCCATACCATCTACAAACTAGTGGTCAAGTTCACGTGTCCAACAAAGAAATCAAGCAAATCCTGTCAAAAATTGTGAATTCTAATAGAACGGATTGGTCAAGGAGGCTTGATGATGATCTTTGAGTTTACCAGACTAGATACAAGACTTCCATAGGTATTTCTCCATATGATATTGTATATTGGAGGTCTTGTCACTTGTCGGTTGAGTTAGAGCACAAGGTCATGAGGGCGATGAAAAAACTGAAGATGAGTTAGAATGAAGCAGTGGAACTTTATATTAATGGGTTGAATGAACTTGATGAGTTTCGCCTAATTACTCAGCCCTCCACAAAAAAAAGATCAAGAAGTACCATGACGAAAATATTGAGAAGCGAGAATTTGTAGTTGGGGATTTGGTTTGTTCTATTTAACTCTAGGTTGCGCTTGTTTTTGGGCAAACTCAAGTTCAAATGGACTGGTCCATTCTGGATCACTAAAGTGTACCCACACGGAGCGGTTGAGTTAGAGAACAAGGTGAAAGCTTCACGGTAAATGGGCAAAGAATCAAGATCTATCTAGGTCATGGAAATAGTGTCCATGAAGTTGTTGAGGCATATAATCTTGATGAACTGTGAGTAAACAAGGTTATTGCGTCTTGCTGCGACGTTAAATCAAGCGCTTCTGTGGAGGCTAACAATGTGTATCTTCTAGCCAAGAATAGTTTTTTTCTATTCTATATAGGAATGATTGCCTTTTTTTCATTTTGTTTTACTTAATGTAATATGTAATATTTTTTTTTTGTATAATGGCTATAAAGTAGTTTAGAGTTCATTTCTAATAAAGTGTCTAGAAAACACAAAAAGAACGGCTTAATGGGTGCTCAATGTGCAGGGACTAAAGCACAACAATTCTGCAGAAAATTGTCTAGTGCATAGATTTACGGACCAACCGACGGATTGTCGATGGTGTCCATAGATCGCTGGTACGTTTTAAAATTTTTTGTATGTTAGGTAACAATCAACGGTCCCACGACCAAACATGACCTGATCGGCTATATAAAGATACAACCATTAAGTTACCCTCCCACACCTTTTCAAATTCCCTCCCAATCGTTTCCCTTCCCTTATTCCTCTCCTTCTCCATTAACTCCCACAATCAATTCACTCCATTCTCATAAAAAAATATCAAACACTCCCAAATACGAGAATCCCCCAAACCCTAACCCCCCATTCTCTATTCCAAACTTCATCGTTTCTCCGGTCGGTGTTCGTAGGTAGGCACATAGGTTGATGTTGTAAAATCACACACTCATTCACTCCACCACAACATACATGTATTTCATTCTCCTTTGCTTAATGATTTTTTGCTCATTTCCTTATGGAAACGAATAGATTGTATGTGGGTCTAGACTTTGGGACGAATTGACATGTTAAACTTGTTAGAAGATTGTGTTCTACGTCCCTTAGAATGATAGAAATTGAATGGGTTGGGGGTGGAATCTGTATAAATTCACGACGATTGTCGTTGTTTTTCTTAGACTAAGGGCTTGATAGTCTATTACACTCCATGGTCCAAATTTGAAAAATCGAAGCCCTAGGGATGACGAATTGGTCTTTTACTTTATTGCATGTTGGGTTTACTGGTTTTATGTTTTAGATTGTACATTCGTGGGGTAAAACGAAGTCCTAAAAAGCCTATCCCAGACTAACATAACAAGACCCTGTCTACAGACCGTCGATGGACATCCTTTGAATCTGCTTAACTCTGGAACTATGGAAGTATACTATGGTCCGTGGATTAATGTATTGACCGTTCTGCACATTTGTCTTCTAACAGAAACCTCAATCTCTTAACAATTCTGAATTATTTTAAGTGTCCGACGGTAGAAGTAGACTACGGTCCGCTAATTTATTAATGGACGGTTCTGCATGTCCGTCCTTTCTAGTTGAAAGTTCTTTGAAAAGTAGACTTCAAAAATTTGTTAAGTATCCACCGACGGGCACTATCTATGGACCGTCGATGCATCGATGGGCTATCGATAGTGCCCGTCTCCCAGTTGTTAAATTTTGGAGTAACATGTGTCTTGAGTATCCACGTCTCTTTTGATTATGTTGTCTTGGAAGGTTTATTAAAATTAAACTATTAACTTCCTTTTGAGGTACTAATGGCCCCCAAGCCGGATATTGTCTATTCCAAGGGATGGTCCAAGTTTGTGGTAGAATCGCGGCAGATGATTGGCTCATCCAATGATGAGAGTGATCCAAAATACGTGGAGCAGGCACCCGAACCCCGACACAAGCTGCTAGAGCTACTTGGACCACCCCAAAGAGGTGGAGCCTTGTGTAGTCTAGGTCTTTCATGGGTTCTGAGGGAGAATCTGGCACCGAGGAGGATTCCGGTTCAATGTTGTCCCTCTCTAACGGGTCGAATTATTCCACAACCTCTTGTTTTGGATCACAGGGAGCCACTCTCCCATCCGGGTTTGCACGCAATTCCTCGTCAAATAAAGGCCATAGTTCGGAGTCTACTCCGGCACCCCATCATGATGTCCTTGAATCCTTTTTTGATAAGCCCAACTGCCGGTGCATAGATCTACAGTACATGATATACATAGATTCCAAGTTGTTGAACGATAAGTTGTGATGACTCGCACATTCACTGTTCAGCGACGGGTTCTTATAGGGATCCTACACACACTCCCTGTGGTTCATGATTTGTTTAGCTTCCACCGAATGGAGTTGTTGGTGAGGAGTATGGGGTCCTATTGTGAAGATATTGTGTGATAGTTCTACACCTCATACATAGAGTCTCTACGAGGTTCTTTAAATAGGAGGGCGAAACCCGCTAAACACGCCCCTCTCACAGATGTTAGAGTTCAAGGCTGCCGTGTGGAAATATGTTTTCCTGCCATCCTCCGCTTCCTATATGGTGGGTCCACTTATGCTGTCAAGGTTCCCCTCACCCGATATTTTGACTATTGGTGGGACGTGGTCAAGAATTTCCATTTTAAGTGGAGAAGAGAATCGAGATAGTTCACCAATAGATGGATTGCACAATATCTCTCCATTGACGGTGAGGTAGAATACTAGGCGTTGGAACCCAGAGGCCTTATCAAGAAGGCCAATCTCACTTTTGTAACCAAGTTATTATGGTTATTAGTCTGGCACCGACTATCCCCCACGACTGCACATAGTATACATACTTTGAATAAGGTGGTCTTTGTAGCAACTCTTGCAGCCGGGTTGGCGGTCCACTTCGTGAGGTTGTTGGTCTCTGTCATCCATAAGAGGGATTTTAAGACCTCTACAACTGACTGGTTCACCTGTATCATCTTCCAGTTATGCAGGGATGTTGGATTTCCCATTTTTCATAGAGACGTCCTCCGTACTCCTACCGGGACAGTAGATTTTGGTCTCATAAGGGATGAGGACAATGAGGCCGCACCACAACCAGGGCCCTAAATTTATTTGCAACCCCTAGGTGAGAACTTGGTAAATACGGTAGAGCAATCCCAAGAGGCTGATCATGCAACTCCAGACCCTACCGATACCACCCTGACCAAGTTTGCCCCTAGTATTAGTAGAGTGCCTATTTCCTCCAGGTCTACCCCAAAATAAACAACACTAGTCCCGATTGATATGGTCTATAAGCTAGAGGCCTAGTGGCAAACTTGCTGCACCATATCCAGCCTTGGATGAGGAAATCTATTGCGGTAGAACAGGACCGGATGGAGAAAAAGGTGGCTCGGTAAACAGAGCTGAAGAATCGGGCAATCCATAAGTTACTAGATGCATTTGAGCTCAGATATCTAGAAAGCCCATCCCTCACCATTGATTTGACTACTCTTAGGAGGTTGTGGCGACTCTAAGATCATATATTGAGAATATACTTAAGATGAGGGGACCCGAGCCTAAGACTCCTCCAGTTGAGACAGTAGAGGATAGAGTGATAGTAAGGGTTCAAAGAGGTATCGTTCTATCTGTAGTAGTAAAGGTAAGGTTGCTCCTTCTAGGAAGAAGGAAAGGACAGATGTGGAGGCTACGAGGATAGCTTCGTTTGTTGATTAAATGGCCCGTCAGATGAACGCTTGATAGTTTGTTGTTGGTGTGTCTATATCAAGAGTAGAGGTTGTTGAGAGGAGCACCACTGAGGGAGAAGATATTGTTGTGGATACTATTGAGGGAGCGTGTTCCGGGAAACCATACCCTCCATTCGGCGCTATGCGCCTCAAGTCGGCTTCACCCACCACCCTTTCTTTATTTTCATATGCATTGGGGACAATTTCATGTTTTTTGTTTGGGGTGGGTTAAACGGAAAGTGAGTGCTAGGGTGAAGCCTAAGTATCCCAACTCATAATCATCTCTTGGTGGTTTTCTTGCATGTGTTTTTTTGCCCCAAGAGAGTGATTAATTTACTATTGAAAAGACATGTGTCGTAACTTGTATAAAGTATAAAAGTGAAAAATGAAGCATAATGTCTAAACATGAATGATATCCCATTCTAACAGAGTGCTCACATGAATAGATATTAATGTTTAATGTTTGCTCTAATCATGACATAAAGATACACCCATTACATGATCTTCCCTCTAATACTCTTACTAAGAAACCGATGATTTGATAATGTAATGTGGTTGTCAAGAGACATTGAGGAGATTTGATGGTTCCCCTGTTGGTACTTAGCTAGAACTTGCCCAGTTGGTCTTCAAAAAGGAATCTGTAGTAGACAACTAGGAAAGGATCATAGGCCCTTGTTCAATTTATCTAAACATCTATCCTAAAGTAAAGTTAGCCAAATGAAATTTTCATCCCTTTTTATCCAATGAATTGAACCTATTATAGACCATTCTTTTCTTCACCAAATAAACTCCCCGGGGTATAATTTGTACACCCAGGTCCCTTCTTGGAGATGTGCACCTCAAATTAGTCCAAGTGCATAATTTTAGGGTGGCTAGTGCATAAACCTAACCTCATCCTGGCCCTGACCAAACCTTGGGTAATGTGCAGCTTTACTTACAGCAAAGGCATGAGTTAAGGGTAGCTATTATGAGTGATGACTTGATAAGAGTGTCTCAAAATGAGTAATGTTGAAAGAAAAGGGACAATGAACAAGAGAACTGACTATATAAAAATTAGAAAATTAAATAAAATTGAGAAATACTGTTGAACAAAAAGAAGTACGAGTCACTTCAACAAAAGAGGAATTTAAGGGAAAATAAGGGAAAAAATGACAAAAAAAGTAGGGCATAATAGGTAATGAAAGGGGTAGGACACTTATCCGTAATGTATACGATGGCAAAAAGTCACAAAAATGTACCGATAGTCACCATACCTGACCTTGAGCCTATGCTACAAGCTAAGAACATCCTATCATGATCCTAAGAGTCTAATATCGTTAACTTAAGCAATGAAATAAGGGCAAGCCTATGGTGACAACTACAAACTAGGTGTGAATTTTTTTACAGCGTGAGTGTTGAATAATGAAATATATTAAAAGTTAAAATCATTGTGTGAGAAAGGAGGATATCTTTTGAAGTGAGGGCACTAATTGCAATATCAGAAAATTTGTACCTCGGCGAGAGACAAAAAAAGAGTAGAGGTGTCATTACATGGTGAGTCTGTATCATGTTTTGATCAACCAGATTAATCCTATCAAGCCTAAGAGAAGAAACATGCACTAAAGTAATGAAAAAGTTGGGATTGATGGCTATATGATTATGGAAGTTTAAAAAAGGATAGTTCTATTCAAAGTGTTGTGTTGATTCATCGTGCGTTGCTTGAGGACCAACAACAAATTTATGTTGACGGTGTTGATAAACCATGGTTTAACAGTACTTCCAATGGTTAATCCTTAAGTTTTTGGTGCGCGTCTAGATCCTTTTACTAGTAATTTTAATATGTTTTGGCTTTGTTTTACAGGAAAGTTGTCCTAATCGGAAATACAGGAGGCTGTAAAGAATCAGTGCAGAAGTGAACCACAAAGGCATCGACAGCTTGTCGGCCTATTGTTGGATTGTAGGTTGTGACCTTCAATTGAAGGTTTATGTATCTGGAAAAAAATCGTTGAATTTTGACTATGTGTGCGTCTACCGAAGGATAGACAGTCCGTCAACTAATCGACGGACGGTCCTTGCAAACTGTCGATTGGATCAGATAATGTCCCAGTACCCAGGGTTGAAGAAAAACCTAAGTATGGAATGACGAGAAGCATCGACGGACCGTAGATGAATTGTCCGTATTGTTGGTCCGTCGATTGGATGAGAGAAGATGCAAAATGGAGGCTAAAACAAGATGCTAAGTGTGGATCAACGAAGGCAGTCAACCGTACGTCGGTTCATCGACGGACCGTCTGTGAGGGTAATCTATTGAAGCAACATTTTAACCAAACTTTCCTGATTTGAACTCCTTTTAATTTAGGACTATTTTTATTAAAAATAGGGTGACAACCGTCTTTTTTGGGGTTGGATTCTCTCACTAATTTATATTTTTGTTCTTGGACATTTGTCTTTGCAAAAAATTCAAATTTTTGGATTTCCTTTTGAAGATAATTGTGTGATTTCAAGTTGAATTTTTGGATTTTCTTCAAATTTGTCAAAGTAAGTTCCTCATTTATTATTTATGAATTATGAATTATGTTATTCTAAGCATGTGTAGCTAAATCCATAACGTGGGTTGTAAGAGCTGTGGGTGGTTAACCAAATAAACCTAGCTGATTAACAATTCTCAAATATGTTGTTGCATGCATCGATAATTCTCTTTGTTTAGAAGTGTTTTTAACGAGTACAGGTGTTAGAACTCTCTTATTGCTACATGTTGGACCAAGGGGGTAGTTAATAGGAAAAGAATTATCAACATATATTTAGTGGATACTATCTAATAGGCTAGTTTCAATTGGTGCATAGTTATAACAATGACTAGCATCAAATATGATGCTTAATATGAAGTAAAGGTCAGGGTTAGTGGCTTAGATTCACGTAGTCGGACCAAGGTACGGGGTGAAATTCTCCAAATGTCGGACCAAGAATTTAGACATACATAACTTATCACTTTGCCTAAAAAAATATTAGGGAAGAATTATTATAAGCTAGGATTATGGCGTTATGATCCTATAGGGAACACTTAAACCCTAGTTTCTCTCACAACTTGATAAACACGAATAATTCACTCTTTGTACTTGCTTGATTTCACAACATTGCAACACTTTTGTTTCACAAAACACCCTTTTTAATTACTAGTTTACGGAAAGGACTTTACTAAATAGAGGTAATAGTATATTAAAGTTAACTCTAAATAGTTTTCCTCTTCGGATTGCCCACAACATAATAGTTGGGTTCTTTACTTGATAGTCCACTGATACTTCCTTATGGAAGCGTAATTGAGCGTATCAACTTAGCACGGGCTGAACTAGAGTGAGGAGTGTCCCTTTAAACACAGGGAAGGTAGGATCACTAATCTACTTTTGAGATTGGAGCCTATAATAAATGTAGGATAAATATGGTCCCAACTATATCTCCTAGATCTTGTACTATGTTTTCCCCATAGGAATACTAGCTAGTGGATCCACGTATTTACTATGTTCATGTTTTAGTACTACCTTGTCAAGTAGTTCACCTTCTTTCAGTGTAGGGTTCCATGACACCGGATTTTACACTAGCTCATGTGGTCTATGTCAGTTAGGTAAAGATGTTCTTAAAATGTAAAATTAATTAAAGGAACGAACTCGATCTATGATAACAAAGAGGTCTAGCTTAGTCTAGGATGGGGTATGAGAGTCTACCTAAACATTGCATTAGTTATCCTTGATGGGAGTCTTAGGAGGATGTTCTTAAGCATGATTATGCTTATGATGATATATGTTATATAAATGATGAACTTGGACATTGTTGATGCTATTTGTTGATTAGTCTCACTTATAAATATGTGTTGGTTTACATTTTAAGGGTAAGATGATATGTAGTTTAAAAATGCAATATTATGTAAAGTAGGATGTTGGTCATGATTCTTGTTGGGTTACTTGATCGAATAAGGTTATGGTATTTTACTTTGTCATTGAACATATTACTTTGATAGGGGTTCATGGGTAATTGTCTTGCATTGTTTATGAGGAAATGTAATTTATTCATGCTTGTTGCTAGTAATACTTTATGATAAGTTTACATGAATATATATTCAATTATATGATATGCCTAACAGACTTTACTAGACTTGATGTTGTTGTTCTTGAAATGTACAAGCGTATGACTAAATGAACATGTCCTATTGGTGAGTATGGTATTGTTGAAAGAGCATAAAGGCTTTTAAATAAAAAGTGCATAGTTTATGAAATGTCCCTCTTACTTAGCATGTTTTCATGTATGTGTGTATATGGTCTCATGCTTAGTACAAGTGTCTAACTATCCCCATTTATTCCTTTTCCCTACAATTTTAGGTTTCGTACATTGAAGGGCTTTTAAAGACTACATAGAAAAAGACTTGGATCTCTTGATCATCCAAGTGTGGTAGGTCTCAATTTTGAGAGCAATGCCACTATCTAGGTAACAGAGTTGTTTTTTTAGTTCAAGACTCTTGTAGCTCTTTCCTTTTAATTAAGTATGAAACATAGTATAGCACATGTGACATTTTTTACTTTGATGCATGGGTTATGCCCATGTTCTTATACTTTTATTAGATGGTTATGACATGAGACGACTATTATGACTTTGTTATATTTTATATACTTATGTGCTATAAAATTAGAAGACTAACTAATATTCCTATACGAAGGCTCTATCAATACTTGATATATATATACTAAGTGTATGTAGAGGTCTATTTAAGACTCCAAGTAGAAGTAATGAAAAGTTTTACATTTTTCTGTGTTTTTGACCTATGAATGTAATGATTTAAGAGAAGAGTCAGTTTTATTCCTCAAAAAGGATGACGATGCCGGTTACGTCTAAAGGGCAAACTCGGATGTGAAAATCATTGTTTAAAAGCATGAGGTTGAAGATCTTTGAGTCGATGTCTCTCTCAACACGTTTATATATGTTTGTATTAATAATTGTGAGGCGTGCCTCACTTATTTCTAGGAATCTATGTGATGCTTAGGAAAGTCTAACTTTTTTGTATGTTGAATATCGTGCCACTAGAGTATACTTATTGTGTGCTTTCGCATCAAATCCTTTTATTGTGATTATTGGCATTGAATACTCAAAGGAATGCGGCACAAAGACTTGAACAAAAGATTGCCAACGCAGGAGTTCCTTCCTATGTTTATCAAGATCCTCCTCTTAATGATGATGTGAATGATGACCAAGCCCTGGTAAATCCTCTTACTCTGACGGATGAGAACATAAGGTTCTCTCTCTTCTAAACGTCCAAAGCCATTACTGCCCAAGAACAAGCCTTTACTTGAATGAAACCTCCTACATTCTACGATTCCATGGTTGAAGAAGACCCCGAAGAGTTCATTTATGTAATCTTTATGATCATAGATGTTATGGAGTTGTCTACTAGCGAGAAGGCCAAGTTTGCCACTTATAAACTCAAGGATGTGGCTCAAGAATTGTATGTCCAATGGACGGATAATAAGTCATTAAGGCGTAGACTGGTGACTTGGGAGGTGTTCAAGAAGGCTTTTCTGAATCGATTCTTTCCTAGGGAGAAAAGGGAATGTAAAGTTCTTGAGTTCATCAACCTTAGCCAAGGAGGTATCAGTGTATATGAATACTCATGGAAATTCAATAAATTGTCAAAATATGCTCCTTCTTTGGTTTCCAATCCTAGGGATGAATTTAGTCTTTTTTTGACAGGGATGTTTGATAATGTCATTTCTCTTCTTATGGTGAATTCCCAATATGTGGATGAGGCAAGGGCTAAGAGGAACAGTAGAGATGCTAAGTGGGAAATACTTTTATGGTGGTTCATAAAAAATATGCTTGAGATATAAGACAATCCTAGATTTATGAAGCAGGTTTCTGATAAAGTTCCTTGCAATTTCCTAAGGCTAGTAATGATAGGGTGTCCAACCCTAAGACTAAGAAGGCAACGAATGCTAGTTCACCAACGTAGAATAAACTTGTGGAATGTGTCGCAAGAAGAATTATGGTGATTTCCGTATGGGAACAAATAATTGTTTTTGTTATGATAAAAGTTGGATCAATGATAGGGATTTCCCTAATGTGAGGTTTTAATATAATGGTAGTGGTAAAGCTCAAGCAATTGGTTCAAATGAGGCTTCTAAGAAGAACAACTTCTATGATCTCCGCTCTAGGGGTGAGCAAGAGACTCTCCTGACGTGGTGGACGGTATGATGAAAGTCTTCTCTATTGATGTATATGCCTTAATGATCTCGATGCTACTTTATAATTTGTTAATCCTCTAGTAGCTAAAATTTGAAATTTTTCCTTATATTTTGCATGAACCTTTTATAGAGTCTACTGCGAAAGGTGAGTCGGTTGTTGGAAAAAAGGTGTATATTGATTTTAGTTGGAGGTTGGTTAAGTTTCACTTTCCAAATGAACCTGTTGTAGACTAGAAGGGGGAAATTCTATTCGTAGAAGTCATATAATCTCTTGTTTGAAGGCATGTAAAATGATCTCCTTAGGTTTTCTATATCATATGGTGAGGGTCAAAGATTTAGACTCTGAAATTCATCCTATTGAGTCGGTCCCCGTAGTGAGTGAATTTCCGGAGGTCCTTCTTAATGATCTTCCCGGTATTCGTTCCGAAGGGGGAATTGATTTTTGTATTGACTTTTTACCACATACAAATCCCATTTGTATTCCTTTTTATCAGATGGCTCTGGCCGAATTGAAAGAGTAGAAGGCTCACCTAAAATATCTACTAGACAAAGGCTTCATTAGACATAGTACTTCTCCATTGGGTGCTCCAATTTTTTTTGTGAAGCAGAAGGATGTGTCTTTACGAATGTGCATTTATGATCGCCAACTCAACAAAGTCACTTTTAAGAACAAGTTTCCTCTTCTTTGGATTGACGATTTCTTTGATCAACTCCAAGGGGAAAGCTACTTTTCTAAGATTGATTTGAGATCGAGGTATCACCAACTTATAGTGAGAGGTTGGGATATACCAAAGACGGTATTTTGGACTAGATTTAGTCAGTATGAGTTCTTAGTAATTTAATTTTGCCTCACTAATTCTCTGGCGACATTCATGGACCTAATGTATAAGGTGTTTCAAAGTTACCTATATTCATTCCTCATTGTGTTTATTGATGACATCTTTGTATATTCGAAATATGAGAGTGATAACATGAACCATTTATAACAACCCTAAAAAATTGTTATGCATATTAATGCTTAATGTATCTAGAATGCCTACGATTAGACCGGGTTCACATGGATTGATGCGCGTAGAACCACACCTATGAACCCTTGCAACAACAAAGCAAACCAAAATGGTGAGTTAGTTGAGCTAAGAAAAGTTTGGCGCAGCCATGTAGGGCACCCGAGTATGAAGATCTACCTGGTTAAGTCTTAACCGGACTTGAAAAGCGTTAATTTTATGTTTTGAGGGTCTAGGGGTAAAATGGTCTTTTTCCAGGTTAAGGGTAACATCATAATTACCCTATATATTTAATTAACTATTTTATTTGGTGAATTAATTAAATTAACTAATATGTAAATGCTGATTTAAGAAAAAGAAAAATCATTATTTTTTAAAATTGACCCACCACTACTTATTCTGGACAAAGGAATCCTGTCTAATTCACTAATTCTACGGAAGATACTGAATTTTAGTATTTGAAAAAGATTTCCGTAGGGATCTCAGAAGTAGAGGTGGTTGATTAAGAACTCTTTGATCATAATTTCCCGTATGAATACTGCATCGAACATGAAACTTGTGGTTGGTAGTAAAACACCGATTCGCTCGTTGAGACCTAATTCGATATTCATTTTTATTATTAATTATTATTTATTAACTATTATATAATCTAATTTTACTATGTCTTGCCTAAAAGTCCTAGTTCTAAGGGAACACTACCTCGCATCTCTCTCTTTCACGTTTATCTGCCTCTCTTCAAACACTCTCTCACGATTTCACATTCTTTCTGGTTACTAAAAAGAAAACAAAACAAAAACCAAAAGTTCTTGACCCTAGCAGAACATACAAAGAAGTACAAACGACAAATAATTTTAAAACATAAAGCAAAAAGGTAATTCCTCGTCGAGTAAAGTGGGGTATTGGTTTATTGGTGGATTTGGCAGCACTTTGAAGGTGTTGAAAGATAAAACAAGGTATGGGTTTCTTTCCTTGGTCCTTTTCCCAATAGACACTTAAGTCTCAGATTAATCTACACCAAAAACAAGGGTTGTTCCCCATTACATACATGATAGTAGCTCGCAATGATCATAGGTTGGTATGTATGCTAGTATATTACTGTTTAATGCAATGTTTGTGATGAATATGCTCATGAAACTGTGTTCGAAACTTTATGACTGATAATTTATGTCTTCCAAAATTTTGTGACAAATTATGTGTGTGCAATGTGTAAGGCGTGACATATAATTTCGGTTTAAGTTCGAAAAAGACATGTTTTATTGTTGTATTTAAAGTGCATAAACTTGTATAAATCGTGTTGTTCATGTGAGGTATAATGTGGCTGATTTGAGTGGAAAACTCTTCGCTAAACGTACATATGAAACTACACCTAAAAACATACTAAAATTCACGAAATGCCTTAAGATTTAACGTATAATTCTTGATAAAAATTGGCTTAAAAACGTGACACAATTTCCACCACCTTGTTGGTTTGTTAATAACGTGACACAATTTCCACCACCTTGTTGGTTGGTTACAACCAAGCAATGTTGTACAATAGGCAATGTAAAATGAATGTAAAATATGTTAGGTCACTAAGGATTGAACCCAAGACCCACCATATTAAAATCAATAAAAAAATGTAAGTAAGGAAATATGATTAAGAAGAATCGAAATAGGGTGCCTTAGCCGATTGTCATACATGAAAATTAATATAAATAAGTTAGAAGAGTGGGGTTCGACACAACAACCTCTCGGTCAAACATGAGAATAAGGAGAAAGTTAAAAATAAATAAATAAATGGGAAGAGTGGGTTTCAGTCCCACGACCTCTCAATCGAATGAGGAGACAAGGAGAAAGTAATAAAAATAATAAGAGGAGAGGAGTGGGATTTGTACCCACATCCTCTTGGCCAACACAAAAGGAGTTAAGTAAAAAGAAAAATAAAGAAATGTTCTTGTGGGGGTTCGATCTCGGGTCCTCTAAGTCCTAAACGTTCGTGAATTTAGGGAAAGTAATAAGGGAAAAAATGTTAGTGAGGTGATTCAAAATCAGGTCCCCAAGCTGAGGGTGCAAATTAGGAAAAAGCGAAAATAAATAAAAGCGCAAGTGTTCTCCAATGGATTCGAAATTGGGTTCCCTTGCCCAATTTTGTATTGTAACATAAGTTGTACATAAATAAATATTCAAAAGAATTTTTTCAACATAGATCTTAATCGAGATCTTGGAATACATACAAGATGCATAAGCCTTGTAACACATGATCTTAGGAAGATGCTAATCACTTAAACAAACTATGCGTTAGAATTTAAATTTTGCTCCTTGGCTTGTTTTGAGTCATGTTGTGCAGTTTGATATAGTGAGTGTTGTTAAAGTATATGTAGCATGTTGTTAGTTGAATTTTGATACATTTGACTCTTAAATGATATATTGAGCTCTTGTTGTTATGAGAAGGATATTCCACATAATGTAATGTTGAGCCTTATTTTTGGTAATTGAAGTTTTAAATTGCCTTGTGTAAGTGATATGGGATATGTTGTTATGTATTGTTGTTGGTCGGGCTGCTAGTCTTGACTCTATTACTTCTTTCAATAGGTTTTAGTGTCATTCGTGGACGAAAGTGTTAGTCGACAGATTGAATCGATGCCACGTCGATCAACAAATGTTTCGTCGATGGCCTTTCGTGGGTCCACACTGCCCAGACAGTGTTTGACTCCAAACATTAAGTAATATTCTTATACGAAGGGTCTATGTATACTTGATATATATATATATATATATATATATATATATATATATATAACCTAGAAAAACATAAAAAATTTCATTATTTCTACTTAGATTTCTACATAGACCTCTACATACACACACACAAATATATAATATATATATATATATATATAATATATATATATGTAAATATATTTGTGTGTGTGTATGTAGAGGTCTATGTAGAACTCTAAGTAGAAATAATGAAAAGTTTTATGTTTTTCTAGGTTTTTGACCTATCAATTTAATGATGTCATCTACAAGGCTTGTCTTAGTCTTCAAAGAGGACGATGACGCCAGTTACTTCTAGGGGGGAAAACAAATGTAACATTAACCCTCCAAGTTAAAGGTTAATTATAGATGAAGTATGACAATACTTTTATTTAGATGAAAACCTCTAAATTTTGATGAAGTATCCATGGAAATCCATGTTCCACACTATTGTTGAGATTCAACATTAATGGAAGTGCTATAGAGAATATGTTTAGATAGAGAGGTTTGATTTTGAATGGAGGATTGGGTATGGGCTATTCACGTTTTTAGTAAACCTAATATACCCTAAAATATTCAAATAAACTTTCTAGGTTCAGGTTAGAATGTCGGGAGAATTTCTTTCACGATCGCAATCTAAACCTCAGACGAGACCGGCATTATTGACCTCTCAGAGGTCACAGACAATCCTACATACGTCATTCATACTTTATCTAGGTTAATTTTACACAAAACTTTTAAATTTTTGTTTTCTTATTTCATTCTTAACATATTAAACTTTACATCATTTGCGTTCACAAGTCAACCATCTAATATAGAGATGATCGAATGAAAGAAACAGTTCCTAATTGTACTAAATGTATTCTTCCCAAAACGGCACCAATGCAAGGTCTGAATGAAACTGGAAATAAACACTAGTAAAACATGCCCCACTAGCTAAAGACTACATCTAAGCTAGATACTAACGATAGACATCCTCGAACGCATGAGGTCCTACCAAGTCCGGATGAAAGCTCGATGTCCGGATAGCTGCAACGTCAACCCATAAGCTCAAGCACCCACTTGTGCCAATACCTAAAAATATAGAGTTGTATGGGATTAGTACACACTTGTACTAACTATGGGTATATTCAAACACACACCAAGGACATGCATGAGTAAGAATAGTTCTTTCCTAACAACATGATTTACAGAAAGCCATATCTATAGACTTTCAAAATTTGGATTAGGAAAGTTAGTGGACCTACCAAATTTTTATTAGGAAAGTCAGTGGAGTTGAAAATTTTGATTAGGAAAGTCATGCGATGAGAGTTATATTGTCACGACCCAATTCGGGGACGCGACTGGCACCCACATTTACCCTCCTATGTGAGCGACCAACCCATAAACCCTTAACATTTTAATACATATCAACAAAAGAAATGCGGAACTTAATTCATTAATAAACAACTCAAACTATTATTAATATCCCAAATCTGGAAGTCATCATCACAAGAACATCTATCTCAAATTCTAAACTAAAACTGTCTAAGAACAAATACTAAAAGCTAGTCCATGCCGGAAGTTCAAGGCATCAAGACTTGAAGAAGGAGACCCAGTCCAAGCTAGACGCATTAGCTCACCCTAAATTTCCGATGGAGTGAAGACGGGCTTGATCTACTGCTGAGTCGAAGTTGACGGAACGTTTGCTGCATAACACAAATAACAGAGGAAAACATAAAAGTAGGGGTCAGTACAACCACAAGTACTGAGTAGATATCATCGGCTAACTCAAAATAGGGAACATTATATCAAGTAATATTATAAATCAACTATAAACTCAACATGTAGCAACAAGTAGTATAATCGTCAATAAATACCATCAAGTTCATCCATGAGGACTCAAGCCTCAATCCATACTCATTTGGGAATTAAGTTCATTATGTTAAGTATATTAACATCTTTCGAGATTCATTATCTTTCTTCCTCTTGTGTCGGTACGTGACACTCCGATCCCCTACTACTATGTGTCGGAACGTGACACTCCGATCCCCTATATGTGTCGGAACGTGACACTCCGATCCCCTATATGTGTCGGAACGTGACACTCCGATCCCCTATATGTGTCGGTACGTGACACTCCGATCCCCTACATCTACATGTCGGTTCGTGACACCCGTCCCACTAATACTATGTGTCGGAACGTGACACTCCGATCCACTAATTTTATGTGTCGGAACGTGACACTCCGATACACTAATTCTATGTGTCGGTACGTGACACTCCGATCCACTAATTCTATGTGTCGGAACGTGACACTCCGATCCACTAATCTCATTATATCCATTCATCAAGCCTTCTCTAAACCAAGGCATCATCAATCCAAATCACTTTAATTCATCAAGCCTTATTTTATACCAAGGCATTATCATTAATATCATAGATTAAAGTTTCTTTCAAGATTTGGGATTCAATGGTTTTCATCATGCTTGTTTTATCAACATCACATAATCATATTCATACAAGCATACAATAAGCATATAGACAGGTTTACAATATCATCAACACATATTATTCACTATCAAGAGTTCACTACGAATATCGTAATATAAACCATAACCTACCTCCACCGAAGAATTGGAATCCACAAGAAATTTCCCAAGCTTGCTATTCTCCTCAACCAATTCGATCGATCTGCTCTCTCTCTTTCTGTTCTTTCTCTTTTGTTTTATTCAAACCCTCTTTCCTTTACCCTAATTAATCATATAATTAAGTGTGAAAAAGGACAATAAAACCCACTAATTCACTTAAGGTTACCCTTTTAACCCCTAAGTAATTAGACTGTTAATGTTACCCCTCAATCCTTATAATTAAGGAAAGAATAATAAAAAACGACCCTTAAAACGAGGAAAAAATCCTAAACTGCCTGGGACTTGCAACACCTGTGACGGCCGTCGTGCCTGCGACGGTCCGTCACGATGGTCGTCCGCCCTGCCCAACCCCATCGTCACCACGGACGCTGTGACGGTCCGTCACGCCTGTGACGGTCCGTCCTGCACCGTCCGTCATGGCGGTCAGAAACTCGTTTCTCGAACCAAATTCTCAACGTTAAGTGTTTTGCGACGGAAACTCACGACGGTTCGTCGTGGATGTGACGGAACGTCCTGCAGGTCCGTCACAATTTACAGAGAGTCAATTTTCAGTACCCAATTTCAGAACTCTAAGTGTCATGGGACGAAACATCCATGACGGGCCGTCGTGACTACGACGGTCCGTCACTACTTCCGTCGTCCAGCCAGTTTTTCCAGAATTTCAGTCTGCTGCTCAAAACGACTAAACAGGTCGTTACAATAGATACCAATTTACCCATCGTTCGTCCCCGAACGATCAAAGGAAGAAAAACAATGGCGAAAAGGAGTACCTGAATCTGTAAACAGATGTGGGTATTTTTCTTGCATATCTGCCTCCTTCTCCCAAGTAGCCTCTTCAACCGGTCGATTCTTCCATTGCACTTTGATGGATGCAATCTCCCTCGACCTCAGTTTGCGAACTTCTCTATCTAATATAGCAACCGGTTCCTCTTCATAAGTCAAGTTCTCATCCAACAAAACTGAATCCCAACGGATAATGTAGTTTCCATCTCCGTGGTATCTCTTCAACATGGATACATGGAACACCGGATGCACTCCGGACAGCCCTGGGGGCAAGGCTAATTTATAAGCCACCTCCCCTATTCTCTTAAGCACTTCAAATGGTCCAATACCTTGGACTTAGCTTACCTCTTTTACCAAACCGCATCACCCCTTTCATGGGCGAAACCTTCAACAAGACTTGTTCACCTTCCAAGAACTCCAAGTCTCTAACTTTCGGTCTGCATACTCTTTTGTCTACTTTGAGCCGCTAAAAGTTTTTCTTGAATAGCTTTCACCTTCTCCATAGAATCTCTTAACAGATCAGTCCCCCAAGGTCTAACTTCAAATGCATCAAACCACCCAATGGGAGATCTACACCTCCTCCCATACAATGCTTCAAATGGGGCCATGTCGATACTGGAGTGATAGCTATTATTGTATGAAAACTCTGCCAACGGTAAGAAGCTATCCCAATGGCCACCAAACTCTATCACACATGCACGAAGCATATCTTCCAACACTTGAATCGTTCGCTCAGACTGACCATCGGTCTGAGGGTGAAATGCAGTGCTAAGGTCCAACCTAGTACCTAATTCAGCATGTAATGTCCTCCAAAACTTAGAAGTAAACTGCGTACCTCTATCTGATATGATTGAGAGTGGAACCCCATGCAATCGAACGATTTCTGAGATGTAGATTTTTGCTAACTTCTCTGCATTGTAAGTCACCTTGACCGGAATGAAATGTGCAGACTTAGTTAACCTATCAACAATCACCCAAATGGAGTCATACTTACCCAAGGTCTTTGGAAGACCAACCACGAAGTCCATCGCGATTCTCTCCCACTTCCATTCAGGAATGGGCATCCTCTGAAGTATTCCTCCGGGCCTCTGATGTTCATACTTTACTTGTTGACAATTTGGACACTTGGCAACAAACTCAACAATATCTCGCTTCATTCTACTCCACCAGAAGTGTTGCTTTAGGTCGCGATACATCTTGGTTGCACCAGGATGTATAGAATATCCGGAACTATGGGCCTCTGTCAGAATAGTGGTGATCAAATCATCGATGCGGGGTACACATACTCTTCCCTTAATCCTCAAAACACCTTCCCCATCGATTATTGCTTCCTTAGCCTCTCCTTGCAACACTTTATCTCGAATTCGCCTTAGTTTTCTCATCGTCAAACTGTTTCCCCTTAATCTGATCAAGAAAAGAGGATTTTCCTCTACACAAGCTAACAATCCTCCCTTCTCGTTTATTTCTAACTTCATAAGGTCATTAGCCAAAATCTGCACTTCTCTAGCCAATGGGCGTCTAGAAGCTTGCAAATGAGCTAGACTTCCCATGCTTCCGGCCTTCCTACTCAAAGCATCTGCCACAACGTTGCTTTTCCGGATGATACAAGATAGTGATGTCGTAGTCCTTTAGTAGTTCCATCCATCTCCTCTGTCTCAAGTTCAAGTCCTTCTGAGTGAAGACATACTGTAGGCTACGATGGTCCGTATAGACTTCACACTTAACCCCCATACAAGTAGTGTCTCCATTGCTTTAGTGCAACACTACCGCGGCCAATTCCAAGTCATGAGTTGGTAGTTTTACGTTCATGCACCTTTAATTGTCTCGAAGCATAGGCAATCACATTCTTCTCTTGCATTAGCACTGCACCCAAACCCGAATAGGATGCATCACAATAGACAATAAAGTTTTTGCCCTCTACCGGCAAGGTGAGGATAGGCGCGGTAGTCAACAAAGTCTTAAGCTTCTGAAAGCTCTCCTCACACTCATCCGACCATACAAATGGAACATTCTGCTTAGTCAAGTTCGTCAATTGGGAAGCAATGGAAGAGAATCCCTTGACGAATCTGCGGTAGTAGCTAGCTAGCCCCACAAAACTCCTTATTTCTGACACGTTTGTAGGTCTTACCCAATTCTTTACCGTCTCAATCTTAGATGGATCTACCATCACTCCATCCTTAGAAACCACGTGCCCCAAGAAGGACACTGAATCTAGCCAAAACTCACACTTGGAGAATTTCGCATAAAGCTTTTTCTTCCTCAACAACTCTAACACCAATTTCAAATGCTCCTCATGTTCTTTCTTACTTTTGGAGTATATCAGTATATCATCAATAAACACAATCACAAACAGATCCAAATATGGCTTGAAAATTCCGTTCATCAAGCTCATGAAGGCAGCAGGGGCATTAGTAAGACCAAACGACATTACCACAAACTCATAATGCCCATAACTAGTTCGAAAAGCAGTCTTTGGAACATCCGTTGCTCGTATTTTCAGTTGGTGATAACCGGACCTCAAGTCAATTTTAGAGAAGACACAAGCACCTTGTAACTGATCGAACAAGTCATCAATGCGAGGAATGGGGTACTTGTTCTTAATAGTTACTTTGTTCTTGTCGGTAATCTATGCACATTCGAAAACTCCCATGTTTCTTCTTCACAAACAAACCGGAGCACCCAAGGAGATGCACTTGGTCTAATGAAGCCTTTACTCAACAATTCTTGAAGTTGAGCCCTTAACTCTCTTAACTCTGCGGGAGCCATTCTATACGGGGGTATAGAAATGGGGCGAGTACCGGGTTCCAAATCAATGCAGAAGTCTATATCCTGTCTGGTGGCATACCGGGAAGATCTGCAGGGAACACATCCACAAACTCACAGACTACCGAAACTGACTCAATCGATGGTACTTGAGTAGTGTCATCCCTAAGATGTGCCAAGAAAGCTAGACAACCCTTACTAACCATCTTCTGAGCACGAATAAAGGAGATGATACGCACCGGATTGGGAGTGTAGTCACCCCCTCATACTAACTGATCTGCCCCAGGCTTGGCTAACGTCACTGTTTTAGCATTACAATCCAAAATCGCAAAGTTTGGAGAAAGCCAAGTCATACCCAGAATTACATCAAAGTCACCCATTTCTAAAATAACCAAATCTACATAAGTGTTGCTCCCCACAAAATTCACCAAACAAGACCTATACACTTTTTCGACTATCACAGACTCACCCACCGGAGTAGAAACACGAATAGGCATGTCAAGTAATTCACAATGTAAATTTAGACCGTTAGCAAATGATGAAGATACATAAGAAAACGTGGAGCCAGGGTCATAACACAGATGCCATGCAATCACAAACCAAAAGATTACCTGTGATAACAGCATCAGACGCCTCCGCTTCAGATCTCCCAGGGAAAGCGAACAATGGGCCCTATCACCAGTCCTGTCCGTTGCCCCTACCATGGTTGTGTAGTGGCTCCATTTTGACCCTCACCTCTGCCGTTTTGGTGACCACCATTACCTCGGCCACCACGCCCTCCAGAATAACGACCTCTACCATTACCACCTCTTCCTCTAGCCATTGGGGCTCTGTAACTCTGTTTTGGACAATTCCTCCTAATATGTCCAATCTCCCCACATCCATAGCACTCTCTGGAGTCAGGCATGGGTCTCTCGGAGTAGTGTTGACCGTTCTGAGGTGGACCCCCAACTCAGTCTGTAGTGAAGACTGTATTGGTCGATTTGAGTGACCTCCGGAGTTTCTGTCCTCTAGAATAAGAACCATTATACTCACCTCCCCTTCGAACCTTTTTGATGTAGACGTTGAGGTGAAGTCATCCGGTTTCACTCCTTCCACCTCTATCACAAAGTCTACCACCTCTTGGAAGGATGTTGCTGTTGCCGCTATCTGTAAGGCCGAAATCCGCAATTCTGACCTCAACCCCTTCACAAAACGGCGGATCCGTTCTTGTGGACTGAAACAAAGTTGCGTGGCATATCTGGATAGCGCGCGAAATTTAGCCTCATACGCGTTTACTGTCATCCTTCCCTGTTCAAGACTCAAGAACTCATCCCTCTTTCTATCTCTCAAAGTGCGGGGGATATACTTTTCCATGAACAAACTAGAGAATGATTCCCAAGTCATAGGTGGTGCCTCCGTTGGTTGACACTCAACATGTGAACGCCACCACATTTTGGCGTTACCTTGGAACTGATAACTCACGAACTCGACACCAAACCTCTCTACTATCCCCATCTTGTGTAGTAGCTCATGACAATCAACCAGAAAATCATAAGCATCTTCAGATTCTGCACCCTTGAAGACTGGAGGTTTCAGTTTCAAGAACTTACTAAAAAGTTCATGTTGATCGTTTGTCATAATAGGCCCAGTAGTCAGACGTGGAAATGTGCCTATTCCCAATGGTGCATCCTGCGGGGAGCCATAGTAGCCGCATGTCGTATCTCTGAAACCGGAGGTGTTGGTGCAGAAACCACTGGAGGTGCTTGACCCTGATCGGACAACCCGCTAAGATAAGCAAGTACTTGGTTGATCATCTCTGGGGTAGGTTGGGGTGGCATTTCCTCATTCTGCCCTTGTTCAGTTTCCCCTCCTCACCCTCTCTAGCTACCTCCTCAGTCGGTGGAGGAGTCACTGCCCTAGCCTCAGATGGACTAGGTGCTCGTCCTCTCCCTCTAGAGGACGTCCTCCACGACCTCTCCACGGCCTCTTGCCGTTGTTCTTCCTCGAGCCACAGCCCCAGTGGCTGGCTCAGTAGTTTCATGTCTTTCCGTTGTCGCTGCTGGTGCGGTCGTTGCTCTAGTTCTAACCATCTGCGAAATAGAATGAAGATGGTCAGATACCAATTTGTATCACCTAGATACCAATTGGACTCAAGTAGTAGCACAAAAGAAAGAATGAAGAATGGAATTTTCCTAAAGTCTTATAGCCTCTCAAGGAAAAGTAAAGGCGTCCCCCTACCGTTCCTTAAGACTCTACTAGACCTGTTCTTGTGTGATGAGACCAATGAACCTAATGCTCTGATACCAAGTCTGTCACGACCCAATTCGGGGACGCGACTGGCACCCACATTTACCCTCCTATGTGAGCGAACCAACCCATATAACCCTTAACATTTTAATACAATATCAACAAAAGAAATGCGAAGACTTAATTCATAATAAAACAACTCAAACTATTTAGTATACCCCAAAATCTGGAAGTCATCATCACAAGAACATCTATCTCAAATTCTAAACTAAAACTGTCTAAGAACAAAATACTAAAAGCTAGTCCATGCCGGAAGTTCAAGGCATCAAGACTTGAAGAAGGAGACCCAGTCCAAGCTAGACGCATTAGCTCACCCTGAATTTCCGATGGAGTGAAGACGGGCTTGATCTACTGCTGAGTCGAAGTTGACGGAACGTTTGCTGCATAACACAAATAACAAGAGGAAAACATAAAAGTAGGGGGTCAGTACAACCACAGTACTGAGTAGATATAATCGGCTAACTCAAAATAGGGACAATATATATCAAGTAATATTATAAATCAACTATAAACCTCAACATGTAGCAACAAGTAGTATAATCGTCAATAAATACCATCAAGTTCATCCATGAGGACTCAAGCCTCAATACCATACTCATTTGGGAATTAAGTTCATTATGTTAAGTATTTAACATCTTTCGAGATTCATTATCTTTCTTCCTCTTGTGTCGGTACATGACACTCCGATCCCCTACACTACTATGTGTCGGAACGTGACACTCCGATCCCCTATAATGTGTCAGAACGTGACACTCCGATCCCCTATATGTGTCGGAACGTGACACTCCGATCCCCTATATGTGTCGGTACGTGACACTCCGATCCCCTACATCTACGTGTCGGTTCGTGACACCCGTCCCACTAATACTATGTGTCGGAACGTGACACTCCGATCCACTAATTCTATGTGTCGGAACGTGACACTCCGATCCACTAATTCTATGTGTCGGTACGTGACACTCCGATCCACTAATTCTATGTGTCGGAACGTGACACTCCGATCCACTAATCTCATTATATCCATTCATCAAGCCTTCTCTAAACCAAGGCATCATCAATCCAAATCACTTTAATTCATCAAGCCTTATTTTATACCAAGGCATTATCATTAATATCATATATTAAAGTTTCTTTCAAGATTTGGGATTCAATGGTTTTCATCATGCTTGTTTTATCAACATCACATAATCATATTCATACAAGCATACAATAAGCATATAGACAGGTTTACAATATCATCAACACATATTATTCACTATCAAGAGTTCACTACGAATATCGTAATATAAACCATAACCTACCTCCACCGAAGAATTGGAATCCACAAGAAATTTCCCAAGCTTGCTATTCTCCTCAACCAATTCGATCGATCTGCTCTCTCTCTTTCTGTTCTTTCTCTTTTGTTTTATTCAAACCCTCTTTCCTTTACCCTAATTAATCATATAATTAAGTGTGAAAAAGGACAATAAAACCCCACTAATTCACTTAAGGTTACCCCTTTTAACCCCTAAGTAATTAGACTTGTTAATGTTACCCCTCAATCCTTATAATTAAGGAAAGAATAATAAAAAACGACCCTTAAAACGAGGAAAGAAATCCTAAACTGCCTGGGACTGCACAACCTGTGACGGGCCGTCGTGCCTGCGACGGTCCGTCACGATGGTCGTCGCGCCTGCCCAAAACCCCATCGTCACCACGGACGCTGTGACGGTCCGTCACGCCTGTGACGGTCCGTCCTGCACGTCCGTCATGGCGGTCAGAAACTCGTTTCTCGAACCAAATTCTCAAACGTTGAAGTGTTTTGCGACGGAAACTCACGACGGTTCGTCGTGGATGTGACGGAACGTCCTGCAGGTCCGTCACAATTTACAGAGAGTCAATTTTCAGTACCCAATTTCAGAACTCTAAGTGTCATGGGACGAAACATCCATGACGGGCCGTCGTGACTACGACGGTCCGTCACTACTTCCGTCGTCCAGCCAGTTTTTCCAGAATTTCAGTCTGCTGCTCAAAACGACTAAACAGGTCGTTACATACATGCATCATCATAGGTACCATATTGCACACAATACATAACGTCTTATACATTGAATATAATAGATTGCATATAATACACAACATATTGCGTCTTTCACATAATATCTTTCATATCATTCATTCATACGCTATGAGACTTTTTGATAATGGACTTGAAATCAAGATTTTCAAAAAATGAGGGCTCAACATACGGGACCTCAACTAGGGAGCTTTGTTTATCCAACACATAGTCTGCTTCATTCATTCAAATGAACTTCACTTCATACAGTCATAAGATAATGTAGACACAAGTTATAACTAACATGTAGTTTAACACATTCATCGGGTTCATTGTGCAATGATCAAGAAAGACCTAGTGTCATTACTTAAGTCTATCTTACCTCTTGATCATGCTATCCAAACATCTTTGTATCATTCATTTCATTATGTGCATCATTTGTGGCTAGCCTCATTCATTTATTGGGAACTTCAACTTTTACCGACATAGATCATGGGAGCATCATGAAATAAACTGTCTCCCCCACACCAAAACGATGTGGAATCACCGCCCAAAGTGACCCAAAACATGCTACCATACATGGAAATTGAACCCTCCCAGATCCCTATATTGGCAGTATATGTTCGAAGATTAGGAGATCTAAGTAGACCCATACCTAGCAATGCCAGACATTCTAATCTCATGAGAGTTACGTGAATCTCTTCCCTTCCCAAAAGAAGGCATCAGCGCTCATTGCTAGTCAATCAGTGGTCAGTATAAAGTTCCAGTACATTAAACTATACATCAATAGATGATTTCTCATCTCATCATTTGTATTGAGTGTGCTAATCTCAATACTTTTATTAGAGTGTTCATAGAGACTACCCTTTAATTTAACTTTATATTCTCATAAGTGAGTACGTTTTGGTAACATTTACTTAGGCTAATTTAAGATTTATCTCATCTTTTACATTAGCATCATATCATGTTTTCACCTCAATCATTAGTATTAGCATATTTGCTCTTCATAATTAGTCATCCCTTTATACTTGAATGTTCATGTCATCATATGCCAATGCACTTGGCCATTAATTGTGTTTCACACTCGTACTTAACTCTTCTAGGGTATTATCATTTCATTGTTCATATCATCAATTCATACATACATCTTTGATTCACTTACTTAAAACGTATGCTAGACTTGATGGTCTATACATATTATGTGGTATAAGACTTATTCATATTATATGTAAGAAAAGATCAGATTCTGATCTATGTAGGTAACATTATTCTTTGGCAAGGAAAACCGGTTTCAAATCCCTTGGACAACAATGCCTTCATTTTCTTCTAATTTTATTTCTTTATATTATTTATTTCTTGACCGAGGGGTTGTGGGATTGAACCCCCACAGCCCCTTTTATTTTAATTTCTTTTCCCATGACTTTATAAAGTTTACAATGATGTTATGGGATCAAACACATCCTCACTTTATTTTTCTTTTAATTCTCCTTTTCTTCCTTGAGTTTGTGGGTTCTATTCCCACGACTCACACTTATTTTCTTTTCATTTTTTCCATAACCTTGACCGAGAGGTTGTGGGTTCGAGTCCCACTCCACCCATTTCTTATTCTTTTCAGTTTTTCCTTAAGCTTGACCGAGAGGTTGTGGGTTCGAATCCCACTCCTCTCATTTCTTATTTTCATATTTATTTTTTATCCAGGAGCATGGTCTGGTTCCCCCGTACCACATTGTTTATTACTTCTTTATTTCCACAACTTTTTTCATGGTGAGGTCACAGGTTCGACCCTCAGTGACCTCACTTGTTTTTCTTCGCTTTTCATGACATTTTATACAACTTGAATTGGATGAAATTAATCAACATGGTGCTTGAAATTTGAGTTACATTTTCAGCTTCTTTTCCATTCCAATATTCTATAGTACTTAGGGGAATTTCATAGTGCATTTAGAATGTTTTAGTTGTGTTTTCATAGTTTCGTTTAGACAAGAGATTTTCACTCAAATCAGCCACATTTCATCTTATATGAAAATGAAGGTTTACATAAACATGTGTACATGAAATACAAAGAACTAACATTCCATTTAAATTCCTACACCGTTACCAATATCCACGACAATACACCCAAACGCTCGTAGTCACATTTTAGAGAACATAGACATAAGTCACATAATTCCGAACATACATATAAAAATATGAGTATCACGAAAACACGTTTTATCCTATTTTTCTACCATCAAGCATAACAAACCTAAGATTCAATGGGAACTAGTGACAGGGACATGCATCGGGGAAACAACCCTAGTTTTCGGACGGAATATACTAAACCTTAAGGGGTCTATTGGGAAAGGGACCATTAGATAAGAGAACCCATACCTTTTATGATTTTCAAACCTTGAAGTTGCTACCCAAACATTCCCCAACACTCACGTCCAAAACAATGTTTCAACACCAAACTTTCTACGGAAAACCCTCCTTTTCTTAGTGTACTTTGCTTACCGTTTGGTTTTATTTTTTCGTTTTATGTTCTTCAAGTGTGAAGAAATTTTGTAAAATTTCTTTTCTTGTACGTTATTTTGGCAGAGAGAACGTGAAATAAAATGATAGAGACGTGATAGAGACATGAGCTTCAGAGTTGAGAGTTTTCTTAGGCTTGGAAGTCTAGTTGAGGACTTAGTCATATAAGGTTTTATTAAATGGCAAAAATCTGATTTCCGTTTTATTTTAAATCAGCCAATAAACAATAAATATTAACGAATTACATTAATTTACAAATTTAAGTAAAAAAACAATATAAATCATCGCTTCCATGTAGGTTCGAACCCGGGTAGAGCAAGACTTCACTCTAAGTGCAATTTTTTTGCCCTCTCTCCCCAAAATTCCTCTCAACCTTGTAAATTTAATAATTAATTATATGTTTAGTGTAATTACAATACTATCCTTGTCTTTGAAAAAGACCAATTTACCCCTAGACCATCCAAACTTTAGATTTCCCCTATTTAAGTTCGGTAAAGACTCCTATGAGTAAATCTTAATAATTGGGTGCTTTACGTGGATGAACCCAACCTTTCCTAGATCAAAAAATTTCCCAAGTAAGTTGGCTTACCTGTCGTAAAGGTTCAGAGGTTTGGTTCTATGCGCCTCAATCCGTGTGAACCCGATTTAATCGTAGCCATTCTAGGCACATTAAAAATTATTTAGCGTATCAAATTATAGGGTTGTTACATTATCCCCCCCAGTAATATACGTCCCCGAGTGACACTACTAACTATTTCGCGTAATGCCAATCCGATAAAAACATTCTTACTATACACAATCAAGCAATAACAATAAAGAATAGAGAGATCAGGAAACTTAGACTTTAGAGTAGGAAGTCTAACCTCAAGAGCAGAAAGGATGGGGGTAGAAGGATCTAATGTAAGCCTCGGCCTCCCACGTAGAACCCTCAACAAGATGATTCTTCCACAATACCTTCACTGTGGAAATCTCCATGTTCCTCACCGCTTGACCTGTCTGTCTTAAATCTCAAGAAGTAAATCCTCATTGGACAAATTTTCATCAACCCCCAAACCTTCACCAGGTAGAATCGATGTTGGATCACCTAGGTATTCATTAACATAGAGACATGAAAGACTGGATGAATAGAAGCTAGTTCTGTAGGCAATGCCAACTCATAGGTCGCCTCACCCACACACTATAGGATCTCAAATGGCCCAACATACCCCGGACTCAACATCCCTTTCCTGCCAAACCTCATCACCATGTTCATAGGTGAAATTTTCAAAGAGACCTTGTCACCAACATCTAACTTTAAGGGTCGTTTTCTATTGTCTGCATAAAACTTTTGCCTATTGTAAGAAGTAGCCAACCTATCCCTCATTACCCTGACCTTCTATAAGGCCTCATGAATGATTTATGGACCCAATATATATGACTCTCCAACCTCGAACAACCAAACTAGAGACCTACATATCCTACTATACAATACCTCAAATGGTGCCAACCCAATGCATGAGTGATAGCTATAATTATATGAGAAATCTATTTAAGGAAGATGGTCATCCCAGCTACCCCTGAAGTCAATTACACATGCCCTCAATGTATCCTCGAATCTCTGATGTTGCGCTTTGCCTTCCTATCAGTCTGAAGATGAAAGGAAGTACTAAGCTTCACCTGTGTGCCTAAGCACTTCTAGAACGATCTCCAAAAATGTGATATGAATTGAGCTCCTCTATCTGAAATGATAGACAAAGGAATCCCATGCCATGTCACAATCTCATTAATGTACAGTCTGGCATAACCCTCAGCTATGTAAGTAGACTTCAAAGGAATAAAGTGGGTAGACATAGTCATCCTTTCAAAAATAAACCATATGGAGTCATGATGTCTCCTAGTCTTCGGAAGAACAACCAGGAAGTCGATATTAATGGCCTCCCATTTCACAAGACGAAGCCTCAATAATTTGATTAAAAACGGCAGGCTTAATATGTTGTGCCTTAACATGTTAACAATTAGGACATTTGACCACGTATTCTACAATATCCTTCTTCATTCCATCCCACCAATATATCTTGTAAAGGTCATGATACATGTTGGTGGAACCTGGATGTATGGAATATGTAGAACCATGTCCTCTACAATGATTCTTGTTTGCATATCATCAAAATCTTATAAACATAGCATGTCCTGGTACACAAGTATGTCGTCATCTTCAAAAGAAAAAAACTCATTAATCTTAACCAACATTGAGTCCTTCATCTCCATCAGCACCGGAACAAGATGTTGACCCTTCTTGACTTCAACAACTAAGGATTATTCAGAACTAGGATGAATTGAAACACCCCCACTAGTAGAGTAAGCTAATCGTACACTCATTCTTGCCAGTCTATGTATATATTTCCCAAAATCCTTCTTCCCATCCTCAATATGGGTTGTAATTCCCATGCTCATCCTACTCAAAGCATTAGCTACAACATAAGCTTTACGGGGATGGTAGTAAACATTCAAGTAATAGTCCTTCAACAGCTCCAACCATCTCCCCTGACGTAGATTAAACTCTATTTGTGTGAACATGTATTGGAGACTCTTGTGGTGTGTGAACACATCCTAATGCACCCCATACAAGTAGTGCCTCACAACTTCATTGCAAACACCGCAGCTGCCAAATCCATGTATTGAGTGGGATAATTTTTTTCATGGACCTTAAGCTATCTATACGCATAAGCTATCACTTTACCACCCTGCATAAGAACACAAA
The DNA here is from genome assembly GCA_027704805.1 of Solanum corneliomulleri. NCBI lineage: Eukaryota > Viridiplantae > Streptophyta > Magnoliopsida > Solanales > Solanaceae > Solanum > Solanum corneliomulleri. The sequence goes on from JAKWIY010003059.1 coordinate 23,598,387, forward strand.
CCGAACAAACCCTAGATGCATAACAATACACAGTATAATTCTCACTATACTAAGGCAAAGTAAGCACCGGGTTGAAATGAGTCAGTCCTTCAGCTACTGGAAACTCTTCTCACAAGCCTTCATTCATTCAAATTGTCCTTCTTCTTAGTCAAAGTTGGCAGTGAGGCAGCAATGGAAGAAAAACAGTCCACAAAACTTCGAAAATAACCAACCTATCCCATGAAGCTATGAATGTCTGTGGGAGTAAGAGGTTTTGGCCAATTCTTAACAGCTTCAGTCTTCCTTGGATCGATCTCTACAACTTTTTTGGATGCAACCTGACCTTGGAAGGTCACTGATGAAAGCCAGAATTTGCACTTGCTGAATTTGGCATACAACTAATGTTGTCTAAACACCAGCAATGATAGTCTCCAATGTTGTTAATGCTCTCTTTTGCCTTAGAGTAGATGATAATGTCATCAATGAATACTATGACGAAATAGTCAAGTTATTCATGGAAGACCCTGTTCATGAGAGACATAAATGAAGCAGGTGCATTCATGAAACCAAATGATATAACTACGAAATTATAGTTACCACAATGGTACGAAAGGCTGTGTTTGGGATATCTCAATCCCTAACCCTAAGCTAATTGTACCCTGAAGGAAGATTAATCTTCGAGAAGAAACTAGACCATTGGAGTTTGTCGAACAAGTCATCTATTGTGGAAAGTTGACACTTATTCTTGATAGTGACTTTGTTGAGCTGCTGATAATCGTTACACATTTAAGGGTTCCATCCTTTTTTTTCCACAAACAACACTTGAGCACCCTAACTGTATATGCTCGGCTGAATGAAACCCTTATAAGTGAGATCTTTTTACTGCAGCTTCAAGTCTTTGAGTTCCTCTTGAACCATTCTGTAAGGAGGAATTTAAATTTTTTTAGTATCGGCTTCTAAGTCGACAAAAAATTCAACCTCTAAGGAAATACATCATATAACTCATTCACTACAGGCAATAAGTTAATTGAAGGAATTTCATGATCTAAATCATTAACACTGACAAGATTACACAATAACCCCTTCGACATCATTTTTTTATTTAATATTTTAAATTAAGGAATTAGGATGACTCAAGTTGTACCCCTCCCAAACTAGCTCTTCTTCATTAGGGAAACAAAATCTCACAACGATATTACGACAATCAATGCAAGCATAACAACTATGAAGCTAGTCCATACAATTAATAATATCAAATTCATGCATTTTTAACTCAACCAAGTCTGCACACATAGTCTTACCACAAACAACTATTGGGCAATCTTTGTATACTTTATAAGTTCTTACATTCTCTCCTAAAGGTGTATTACCAATATAGAATCATGAAAAACTTCACGAAATATCACAAAAGTGAGAGCAAGCAAATAAGTTACAGAGGAAAACGTAGACCCTAGATCAAGTGAATCATAAACAATCTTCAGAATAATTGCGCCATACCTTTGACTACATAAGCGGACTTTTACTGCTCCTGCCTACCCTTAAGGTTGTAGAACCTGTTCTTGTTAGGAGGTTCAGCTGCTGCTGCATCCTGTGGATTAGGCCTAGGATGAGCATTACCTCCAGCCTGACCTCTTTTCCGTGGGTAGTGCTTAACCATGTGTCCGCTGTTACCGCAACCGAATTAGGCATTAGTGCCTGTCTGCACTCTCCAATGTGAACAAGACCACACTTATCACAATTTTTTCTGGAATGCTGCATCTCACCTCCATTGCCCTTCTTGGTCTTGGGTCTTCCTCCTCTAGGTGTTGCACTCCTCTGAAAATTAGAGTTCCCTAAACTCTGTTGCCCTTTTGTTTTAATTTGGGCTTCTCACGCACGCCAAAGTTATTCCTTTTGCCCACATTGCAAGGACTTGCCTAATAACGAGTCTTAAACCTCCTAGCATAGAGAATGCCTCTCTTCATTCGTTTTCCACTACCTACTTGACATGCACCATCAACCTAAAGAGGTCCATATTATTGTATAGCATCGCAGACCGACAGTCCACCAAATCTCTGTTGAATCCTGTGAGGAACCTAGTAAATTGATCCCTACAATTAGATACAAGTGAAGTAACAAACCCGAAAAGCTTAAAAACATCATGGAATACTCCCTGACTATCATGGATCCCTTTTTAAGGTTGATGAACTCCTCAACCTTGGCCTCTATCCTCTCACAGGAAAAGAATTTCACCAAAAAATGTTGTCTTAAACAACTTCCAAGTGACCGAAACTCCGCCCAAAACTCGGCTATCTTTCCACATCTTGCACAAAGTCTATGCAACATTGTTGAGTTTATAGGAAACCAACTCTGCTTTCTCACTATCTTTGTCCCCCATAGCAACCAAGATCTTATGAACATCATCCACAAACTCTTGAGGATCCTCCGAAGTTGTAGATTCTGTGAAAATAAGAGCAGTCATCGCCTTGAAGTCCTTTAACCTACAAGCATTGGTGCTGGCAGGTGGCTTCTTTATTGGAACAACCTTCTTTCTCTTCCTAGGCTATCATAGCCTTTGCTTGTAAGGTGATGGCTTGGGCCATATGTACCAGGGCTATCCTTAATTTTCCATTTGTAAACCTTGCTGGTTTAACATGAATCTCCAATTCAGCAGGTGGAGCCTGGGGAGGAACTTGGTTGCCCCCAGTAAATGCATCTCTTCCTTGTGCTAATTTTTTTTGAAAAATTAGAATTAATTATAGATATGCTCATAACACCAAGGAATCAGACATTAGAGACGGCTCAATAAGATTAGAAAGAGGTAATTTCCTCCACATAATGCATTCTCTAATTCAGGATAGTCGTGCACTTCACTACCATGACTTAGAAAATACTCAGTGCAGTTGATGTGAATTTATTATCCTTGGAATAAAACCTAGTTCTCTGATACACACTTTGTCACGATCGGAATCTGGACCCTAGATGAGAACGGTGTCGTTGACCTCTCAGAAGTCGCAAAAAATCCTACATACAACAATCTTACTTCATCTAGGTTATTTTTAACCAAACATTGAAATTTTTGTTTTCTTATTTATTGCTAAAATTTTAAACAAATAAAATGGAAATAAGTATAATGGAAATAAAATCGGATTCCAGTCGATGAATCTTGCAATGAGATATGCCCTACAATAAACCAATAAACAAAGCAAACTAGTCGGTTCGACCAAAATGAATTCTTGTTTTGACTAAATAGTTATGGATGACTTGACAATTCCAATTCGAATCGACCAATTGAATCCGGTATATTTTCCACGTTCATAGGAGTGCGTTTATGTTTCTGCTTTACGAATATGATTTTTTTTGGGCATTTCTAATAATATCCATCCTTGTTCCTATTTTGGCATTTTTCATTTCCGGAGTGTTACATTATTTTAACATTCTTCAAGAATACACCTGAAAGAATTTTTACCATAATTGAATATTATCACAAGATAACTCATTTGCTCTCAGACACACTTTGTTCAATCATTATAATTTTTACCATGCTTTGGACTTACCACCATAATGTTTTTCATCACAAAACTTCAAATATCATAATTCACACCTTGCCATGAATGGCATCACATCACGATTTTCAAAACAAACCTTCATTTCTAGTCTTATATCCACAAAACCATCATAACATCAATACTCATATTTTTCTCTCCATCAAACATAGAAACATCTCCCCTTCAAAGCACTAACACCTACAAGACCACCGAACAAGGGAACACAAGAGAGAGAGGCATTATGGAGTTAAGGTCTATGGCACGATTCAAGGGTAATGAAGAAAGTAAAAACACTATCTTCCTATAGCATCTTATCCATTGATGTGTTACGACACACACCAATGACCAAGATACTACTAGTCGTGGATTTTGAGACTTTTAGAACCTAAACTATTTCCCATAACCTTATGCTTTGATACCAAATCCTTCACGACGCTATAGTACCCCTTTATGTTAGAGAGAATACTCTTTTCGTGACCAAAAGTACTTGACCCTTTGTGCTCTTGTACAAGCCCTTTAACTGTCGTTATTACATAAGACATGAAAAATCGTGTGGAATTAAAACTTTTCATTAATAAATTAATAAAAAGGAAAATCTTTCACAAATACTTAAGAAAATATAGTTATTACAAGACAACTTGAAGAGAGACATAATTAACTTAGGGACACGGCCCTTTACATTTGAAGGATATACATAATAAGTCTTACCATAAGGAAACTATGAATATAGAAATTATGACCTAGGATATATGAGGACACACTTTGTCTTGAGAGGAACTTTCCCAAGCTTTTCCTTCTAAACTTCAACCTTGCATTAGACTTATAGTTAGATAGTATAGAGAAGTATGGGTTTAGTACAATACAATGTAGTAATTATGGCATATGCAAAATCATGCAAGAAGGGACATTTTAGTATTAGAAGTAAAACAACATAAGAAACAACATTTATCACTTAGAGCAGGATTTCCATAATTTTAACCAATAGAAGCACTCTATAGTAAACGCACCAAACATTTCAGTGAACTAGCTAACTTTTACCGTTAATTCCCTTTAACGTTACACTGACTAAAATGATTCTATAGTAGTGAACTTCCAAAGTATTGCAAATGAGAAAGTAAGTGTCATTTCCGTTAGAGTTTTCCTTTCTAAGGTCATATTAAGACTCACTAAGGTAAGACATGAAGGAGGTACCCATATGTGTCGTTCAATACACACCAAAGCAACCCTCAAGACTACCTCCCTTTTTGGCACTCGTCTCGGGTGAACAAGCACGCACTCCATGGAGATACAATAGAATAACACCCAACAACACACCAAGAATTCCCTTTTGTAATACATACTTAGTGCAATGAGTAGATGGCGTCCCATACCACCAACGACCCTAAGTAGTACATTATTTTATAAGATTTTGCACCATGACTCCCCTTTCGGAAGATCCTACATAGTTTAATGGAAATATAGCGTCCCGTACAACCACCTACCCTATGTAGTATGTTCTTTTAGGGGATTAAGATCATTAAATACAAATTAGACTCGCAAAGACTCCCCTTTCGGAATGGCTACCTAGTGGAATGGATAAATAGCATCTCATTCCACTACCTTCCCAGAGTAGAACACTCCTATTAAAGACTTAGCACATTCATTTCTTTTGTGGGAGTTAGCTTAATCGACATAGACCATGAGACCTAGATATGGAATCTAGATATAAACCTCTATGGACGAGGGATCCTCACTTGCCTAGAATGAGGTCATTCTCTTAGCTATTACATGGTTTTCACAATAGCTACATCGATATAGTTAAGGAAAAAGTAGAATGTTGTTACATCCGGGTTTACCCCTTAGACGTAACCGTCGTCGTCTTATTTTGAAGGACTAATACTAGACTCTTAGTTTCATGTAGTTACATTCATAGGTTGAAACTAGGGAAAAATTTTAAATATTCATTATCACTACTCTGAGGATTACATAGACCTCTACATACACATAATATATATTCATATCGAGTAAACATATACCCTTCATAAAGGAAGGTTACATAGACTTCTACTTTTATTGCACATACGTATATAAGAAAATAGAAATAGTCTCAATGACTGTCTCATCTCATACCATCTAAAAGAAAATCATAATATGGACATTATCCCTTATATCAATTCCACAAGATCATGTATAGGTCCAACAAAGTACAATATTCCAATAACAAGGAAATGAATGAGAGAGTCAATAAACTGATAAAGAAATCCAAATCTAGAGGATGGAATTTCCATCGAGACAGGAGGACCTACCCTACTTGGATGAAAGCAAAAATCCAAGCCTTCAAGTATGACACCACCCAAAACTCTTGCACGACCGGAACCTAAAACGTTTGTGTAAAATGGAAGATAATGGGGTTAGTACTCCACATGTACTAAGCGTGATATCTTATGTACACACACAAGTAAAACATTCTAAAAGGGACTTTTTATCAAAAAAAATCCATTTTACCCCTTTAGGGACTTAATGCAAAGTCAAGTAAGTCATATCAATCAACCAACATGCTTGGTAAACCACACTATTAATAATTATCCCAACATACTTGAAAGCATCATTTACTAAATTAAATCATCAAGGAATAATCTGACAAGAATTAATAAGAGTTAAACACGTCATAATAAGCACGACAACTACTCACATGTCCTTATCAAGTAAAAAAGTGCAATAACCAATCAAAACACCATAACCTTACTCAGTCAAGTTATCTTTACATGAAAACATGACCAATGGTCATCTTTACGTATCATGGAATTTATACTTGAATTTTATCATATACTATCATTATAATCCAAGGTAAATTCATAAATGAACTAATCAACATGTAGTATCAACAATATGTCGTTGTCATTATATATATACATCATATGTTATCATACCATAAACATACATAAAAAACTCTTACAAAGACTCCACTCAAAGATAGCTAGTGCAATGTCTAGGTAAGGTCCCATACCCCTACCTAGATTAAGATAGACCCCTTAGATTATCCAAGTTAGAGTTGAAGTTCTTCAACTCGTTTTACCTTTTTGGGAACATCTTTCCCTTACCGACATAGACAACATTAGATAGTGTGGAATCTAGTGTCATAAAACCCTACACCGAAAGAAGGTGGACTACTTACCAAGGTAGTACAAAAATATGAAACATAGAAACTACGTGGATCCACTAGCTAGTATTCCTATTGGGTAAAGACAGTTCAAGAACTAGGAGATTTAGTGGGACCCTCTTTATGATCTATGCATTATAGTCTCCAATCTCAAGAGTAATGTAGCGTTCAAACCTTTCCTATGTGGGAAGGGACACTTATCGATCTAGTCCACTCGGTTCTAAGCTATAATAATTTAGTTTAGGTCATAGGGTCTACCCTTTGTATAATCATTATCATCAATAGCTCAACAAGAATTGTATGAGTATAAGTCCTATCATCATAATTAATATAACTGAGTTTAACTCTTAAGTATTTCATAACATATTAAGAAACATTGATACTTTTGCCCATCCTTGTAGCACATACACCTTAATTAACCTCACAACATAGTCAATACATTTAAATTCAACATCATACCACCCTATAATCCTGATATATAGCATATTCCAATGTAATATCATGACTTAAAAACAATTAATCACAATTATAAGTAAAGAAAGAGATTCTAAGACTTAACAAGTCTTCCTCATTGTCTATCATCAAGGTGTTACCATCAACCCATAACTGAACCCAAATTGGGAGTAACATTATCACACAATGATAACCAATAAGACAACCAGGAAAATTGCATCTCTATAACCTAATTCATCTTTAGATCACAACTTGAGGCAAGGTACATAGGCTAATTTAACATTATAATTCAAAACCTCAATAACTTCTCAAGAAATAGCATCATAGGCCTATAATTCATCTGAATTTAATCATAATAGCACCATAGGATAGTAATCAAATCAACAACAAACTCAATTGAATGATAACAATGCAATATAAGTTAAGATTACTACCTAGGGTTAGGGATAGAGGATCATACTCTTAAATTTATAACAAACCATATACAATTACTATAAACAAGATGAATTACATGTTAATATACTAAATATAACCCTAAGGAATCATAAAAAACTCAATCCATAGCTTAATTTCGTAATTAAATGAAACTCATAAGAAAACTCAACTTTTTTAAACATATTTTACAGGAACCCTTTGAGGAAAGGATCTCAAAGCTGAATAGAACCCATATCTTAATAATTTTTTGAGAATTGAAGATAAATAAATCCTTTTTAATCCTCCATTTCACCTCCCAATCTAAGCTTCTATGGAGTCTTCCAATTAGAGAGAGAAAGTTGAGAGAAGGAAGAGAGTTTATTTTGAGAGTTTGCTTTAGGTTAATGAGAGTTGAGGTTATTTATAGTATGATTTATTCAACTTAATTAGTCTCCCTTTAATCCCCAAATAACCCCTAAACATCTTAAGTATAAATGAAATCATTAAAATTTTATAGTGAAATTCGACCCTCACAGACAAGACTTCCATCGACGGTCCGTTTGTGAATCCACAGACAACCCCACTCCGTCCTAGACTCCATCTTCTTGGTCAGAGACTTGCAGGAGAGGGTTTCCTCCCAATTTGTCTAACTATTGGACGAGGGTGGCATCGATGCCCCATTGATCCACACACGGACTGTAGCCTTCACCTCTCTACTCCGTCGATGAGTCAAGAGACTATGTATATGAAGGTACCTTCTCGACTAGCCAATGTGTGGGACAACGTCAATCCACACATGGGCCGTCTTATGTCCCATTGATGCACAATGTCAGGGAGTGTTGCATCAAACTATAGGGGTCATTCTCAAGGGCCCTTGGTGAGTACTTGGGGAGTCGTACCAAGACGTTTGAACGATGGAACAACTAAAACACCCATTAGTTACCTTTCTACCAATTTTTATACATTTACGACTCCTAAAAGTTTGTCAATAAGGCTAAATCACTTTGAACGAACTTCCCTGATGTTTTGGTTCTTAAACCTCCTAAATGACCTATATTTATTTAATTTGGACTTACAAACTGTGTTTAGACTTTATTACATCTATTTTAGGCTTTGAAATGAGTCTTGAATTTTCAAGGTGTTACAATTGCTACTAAGTAAATAATTTTGTACTAATGAGGCGTACTCATCTCAAGAGTTACAGTGGAATACAACATCTCATCTCACGAAGTGTAACCCCACTTCTTCACATACATTCAGTGCTAGGCATAACTTCTCACGGATTCAAAAAATTATTAGCTATGTGTTAATGATAACTATTGAATACCACATCTCAACTCACGGAGGGAATTTGTCCTCTGATATATCTTAGAAAGCTAATCGGATGTAGTGGGGTTTCTACGAAACACTTCATCTCAACTCTAGAAGAACCCCAAAACTCCCCTTTAGGGCTTAATTTAGCTTCATTCATTCATTCATGTGTGAGTGTGTGTGTACATGTGACCACACCTTGCAAATAAGTTTCATTTCATTTACATTTTACTTTTATACATTCTTAAACCTACATTCATCACATCACACACTTTTCATGCTTCACATAATCATATAAGTCCTTTAGACGTAATCCTTAACATACTTCTCATGAATAGTTTCATAAAACAATTAACAAGTATAACTTTATTTAAGCATACACTCTAGCCTACTTCACATTATATCTTCGTAGGGCACATTCAACAAGAATAACATTATTATCACCTTACTTCACATAACAAGCCTTAATGGCGTCATTAACAATAAATAAGTAACTTTACATTCATACAACTCAAATAAACACTGCCCCCAAGATTGTGGACCCTACTACTTAAGAGCATTTTATAACTAAAACTTAATCAACATAACCAACTTACCCTTTAATCCAAGATTCCATCACCTATATCATTTTACTCAATAATTCATGATAAATTAGCCCCTACGGAAGTAGCTAAACCGCAATATCAACCATATGAAGCCAAAGCTCAAAGTCTACCAATTCATGCTCATTTATATTATTTCTTAAAGTAAAAATTTGATGAAAATCTTTGACATGATTTTATTGATGTTTTAACCTCAAAATAATAAACTAACAATAGAAACATCATTATTAAGTCATTCTAAATGTTTTGATGCAAGACCCATATTTAAATTTTAAATAGAAGAAACTAGGGTTGAAACCTCCTTTTGAAATCATTTAGAAAGGGGATCCATGAATGGAAGAGAGTTTAATGATGGATACCATACCTTAGATGAGAGAAAAACCAAAGATTTTGGTGAAGATATCGACCACCACAGCCCTCCTAGCACTTCTTGACTTCTAGCTTCTATGATGACTTAAGGAAGTCTTCTAGGGGAGATGGGTTTGGGTTTTAGGAAGAGGAGTCTAAACTGAGGTCATAGGGTTTGAAACGCTTTAATATACAAAAAAATTACCCTAAAAATAACTTCCTATATTCATAAAAGGCTTGAGTTGAATTTACCAAACACTCAAGCCTTGGTAGATTTTTTAGCAGCTTTTGGACAGCACCAACGACGGTTTATAACAAACGGACCGTCTGTCCATACCTGGTCCATTGGTGGGGTTTCGTTGGTTGATACTTAGCTCCATATTGAAACTCTACAGCCTTCCTTAAAGTTCCAATAAACGGACAAACACGACGGGCCATTTTTTGACCTACTTGCCATCGTTTGGTCTAGTTGGTTGACACAGCCTAGCAGTGCCAAGACCCGAAAGAACCCCTTAGAAGTTAAGAAGATCCCTCATTTCGTTCCCGGACGTACATGACCCTATAGGATATTTCACTAGCCCTTCAACTAGCATTTATTACATAAGAAATGAAAAGTAGTGCGGAATTAAATCTTTTCACTAATATTTTAATAAAAGAAATCTTTCATAACTACTTAAGAAATATTATCGTCAGAAGCCAAACATAAAGACACGACATAAATAACTTACGAAAACGACCCTTAACATTTCAATGAAATACATAATAAATCATAACATGAAGAAACTAAGAAGATTGGAATTATGCCCTTGAATAGATGAGGACACTATTTATCTTGAGAGGAAATTTCCCAAGCTTCACCTTCTAGAGTTTAACCTTCAAAATTCTTCAAACCTATACTTATATTATAGAAAAGTATGGGGTTATTACAAATAATGTACTAACTACGGCATATGCAAAAATATGCGAAAAGTGACATTTTAGTAGAACTAACATATATTGTATTTTAAGTAAAATATTAAATAATATTGAAGAAAAACATCATAAGGAACATCATTTAACACTTAGATAAGAGATTAAATAATTTTCCACCAAAGGTATCATTTAGAGTAAACTTCCAAGAACTTACATTTAACAAACATGACATTACAGTGAACTAATTTAATCCATCACAATAAAATATTTATATAATTATCAATGAATTCAACCTGAGCAATTACAATGAACTATTCTATTCTAAATGAGTGAACTTCCAAAGCCAAGCGAACGATAAAGTGAATTCATTTCCCATAAGGGTTTCCCTACCTCAAGATAATCCTTAGACATACTAAGGTAAGACTTGAAGGAAGTATGCATATGCCTCCCTCAATAAACGCCGAAGGCAATCCTCAAGACTACCCTATTGTCTTACTCAACTCGGAAGAAACAAGACCTCAATCAATGCAAGACATTAAAAGACACCCAACAAACCATCAAAGTCTTCCCTTTCGGAATACCTAATTAGTGCAATGAGTACATGATGTCCCATTCAACCACCTACCCTATGTTTAACATTCAGTTAGAAGTTTGGCGCCAAGTCTTCCATTTCGGAAGGTTGTATTTAGTGCAATAAGTAGATAGAATCCCATACCACCACCTAACCTAAATAGTGCATTCTTTTAGAAGACTTAGTTCATTCAATTCAAATAAGTCCCACCAAGACTTCCCTTTTGGATTTCCTTTCTAGTGTAATAGATAAATAGCGTCCCATTACACTGCCTACCCTATGTAGGACATTCCTTTACAAGACTTAGCATGCTCATTTATTTTTTGCAAGTTAGCTTACTCGACATAAACAATGAGAACTAGACCAAAATCCCGATGTTAACTCCTATCGGATGAGGGATCCTCACTTAACTAGAATGAGGTCATTCTCAGCATTTTCATGGATTTTCCAATATCTACACATCTACGGGTGCATACTTAAGGGATATGAAGATTTCTACTAAGTAACTCATTCTGTACTAAAAAGGAGTTCTCATCTCAAGAGGTTCATTGGAATACAACATCTCAACTGACGAAGTCTAATCCACCTCTCCTTCATATACACTTGGTGCTAGGCACAACTTCCGAAGGGGCCTAACCTTAAAGACTATTGGTTAGGGATAACTAGTGAACACCACATCGCAACTCACAAAGGGTATTCATCCTCCAACCTATCTTATAAAGCTCATGTGATGTAGTGGTGTTGCTACTAAACACTTCGTCTCAACTCACGAATAGTGTTAACCACAAAACTCTCCTTTAGGACTTAATTGATATTTATTCATTCAAATGTGAGTGTGTGTTTATATATGAGCACACCTTGAACATACGCTTCATTTCAATTACATATAACTTCTCTACATTCCTAGACCTTCATTCATCACATCACACACTTTACATACTTCATATAATCATATAAGTCATTTAGACATAATCATTAATGTAATGCTCTTAAAATGTTTTATTAACCAATTAACAAGAATAATTTCATTCAAGCATACACTCTAGTCTACTTAACTTAATCACTTCATAAGACACATTTATCAAGAATAGCATATTTATTATCTTACTTCACATAAAATGATTTAATAGGCTCATTTAAGATAAACTAGTAACTTTACATTCAAACAAATCAAATAAACACCACCAAAAAGAAGGTGGACCATACCATTCAAGAGAAATTCTAAATTGAAACTAAAAAACGTAACCAACGTACCCTTTAATCCATGATTTTATCACCTATAACATTTTATTCAATAATTCATCATAAATTAGCCGTTTGGACGGTAGCTAAACAACAATAACAACCATAAGAAATAAAAACTCAAAGACTATCAATTCATGCTCATATAACCCATTTCTCAAGCAAACATTAGATGAAAATCTTGAACATGATTTCATTGAATTTTTAACCTTAAAATCACAAACTAACCTTATAAATATGGTTAATTAGAGATTCAAAACATTTTCATGCAATACCCATATCTAGAGTTGAAGATTCATTAGAAGGGACTCCTTCAATGGAACATAGTTCAACGATGGATACCATACCTCACATTTAAGAAGTACAAAATATTTTGATGAAGAAACAATGATAAACATTCCTCCTAGTATTTCTTGACTTCTAGCCTCCATGGAGACTTGAGAGAGTCTTATAAGAGAGAAGGGTTTTACGTTTTAGGAACAGGGGTCTAAAAGGAGTTCTTAGGGTCTAGAACACATTAATTTACCTAATAAACACTAAAACTAACGTCCTAGGGTCATAAAATTCTTGGGTGAATTTATAAAACACCCCAAGCAAAGGCATCAACTTGCACCTTTTGGCAGACCTCACCGACGAGACCTAACCAACGGACCGTCTATCCATCAAAAGACCGTTGGTATGGTTTAATGGTTTGACACATAGCTCAAAATGGAGCCTAGCCAAGCTAACTTGCAGGTCCAGTCGACGCCCTATGTCGATGGATTGTTGGAGGACCAACGAACCGTCCTTAGGTTCGTCATTTGGTCACTACTTTGGAATTTTAGTCCAAGTCTTGAACCATTCATCTAGGGTCCCTTGTGGGTCCTATGTGGGATCGTGCCCAGACGTTAAACCCCAAAACTAGGTCATGTAGGTCTTAGGAAATTATCATTCATGTTTAAAAGAAAACGAACATGTAAAACTCAATCAAACACGTTAAGATACACAAGTACAATGTAAGGAGTGCCCATCACGGACGTTTTTGAGCGTTTGACCTCCAAACTTACCTAAAACTTACACAATTCCTAAGAACACTAATTTAACTTATTTTAACTTAAAATCAAGTAAAGAAAAAACCACAAGGCTCTAGTCCCTTTGTTCGTATTAGGGTATTACATTCTCCCAAACATAGAATAACATTCGTCCTCAAATGACACTAAAACTTCAATCACAACAAGGAGTCACTTAGCATCATAAAACACATTACAGGCAAGGAGCATCATTTCACACTTTCGAACACTTATAAACATAGCCGACTCTTGCAGACTTCAAAATTTTCAAAACTCACATTTAACCTTCTCCTATGGAGGAACTACCTTCTCCAACATTAAAAATGCTCATACAAAATAATTTTTCACACATTGAAACTTCAATTCAGGACAAACAATTTTTTTTCAAAATTTTTCCCAATGAAGTTCACTGTGCTCACTGTTAAGCATACCAATTTCTTAAAAAAATCATTTTTAGGTAATTCATGAAGATGACATGATCATATGGACTATAAAACCACATAAAATCTTTTTATATCATAAAAACAACAATAAAATAAGAGTTAAGAATTACCAAGATCATCGACTCTTTACTAGTTATCCTTCCTAGCTCTTATCTCATAGGAAGGGTTCTTCTTTGGAGCAGTAGGATCTAGGGAAGCTTGATTGACATCTTCCCCCTTGCTTTGATGTTGGGCAAAACCCTCATATTGTGACCCTTATAACCAAATGCAAAACCACCGTCCATTCCGCATGACACCTACCCAAATGTTGCTTCCCAAAAGTAGGGAATATTGTCCTCTCAAAAGAATGGCCAGCACCTTGGGAATTTTGGTTTGGAGCCCTATCCTTTTTTCCCATGGAAACATCTTGGTGATAGAACCTCTTCGGAGACTTTTTGTTACTAGAATCATCCTATCTATGCCTAGTACCCTATTGCCTTATCTCCCTAATTTTAGACTCCTCAAGTTTTTGTGCATAGACCATGAGCCTAGAGATATCCTTGTCATTACGAAGCATTGCAGTACAACACTCTTTCTCCACAAAGCTACCCTCATATCACAAATTCTTTCGTCCTAGCCCTAGGGTTTTCTACCATGCTTGAGGAATACATATAGAGTTCGGTGAATTTGAGAGAGTATTGTTGTACACTCATTTCACCTTGACGAAGGTTCACGAATTAAACCATATTCTTCTCTCTCCGCTCTGGGGAATTAACATATCTAGAAAAGCCTCTTTTAATTCTTCCCAATCAACCGTACCTCTTTCTAGGAGTTTCTCACTCCTCCTTTGCTCAAACCACACTTGAGCCACATCCTTGAGTTTGTAAGAGGCTAACTCCGCTTTCTCCATAGGGCTCACACCCATAGAATCTACCACTTTGAAAACGTCATCTATGAAACCTTGTGGATATTCATCCACCATAGTACCACGCAAAGTGGGAGAGTTCATTCTCATGAAATACCAAATTCTATAAGCGGGAGTACTAGTATTAGGTTGAGTCCAACTCCTTGGTTAGTTTGGGAAACAAAGTGATTGTTGACAACATGATCTTTAGCCTTCACGAGTTGGGTCCAGTTCATTATGGAAGCACTTAACTCCGCATTAGTCATATCTCCTTCAACAAATAGAGCTTGAGGGACAGAGGCACTTAAGGCTCTGGAGGCACTCGAGGTTCTTGATGTGGAACCTCTTAATTCTCTTCCTCTACACCATAAAATAGGTACTTGGTCAACATGGGGAGGTAACCTCTAATTAGTTCCACCTTCCAACCTCCCTTATAGCGATTAATCTCTTCGTATTCATGTCTTATAAAAAAAAAGATAATAGGTTAAGATAAGAAACCTTACATGACTCAAATCTAAGGCACGACATTAGAATACAGAAGAAAGTTAAACTTTTCTCATAGTATAGCCTCTTGTCCACGGATGTGACGCGACTCACACCAATGACCAAGATTCTACTAGATGTGCCTTGTGATACTTTTAGAAATAAACTATTTCCCATAACCTATGATGTAATACTATTTCGTGGCCGGGCGTACTTTACAATTTGTGGTCTTGCAAAACCTCTTCAACTAGCATTAATAACATAAGAAATAAAAAGTAGTGCGACATTAAAATTTTTAACAATTAATTTAATAAAAGGAAATCTTTCATAAATTCTAAAGAAAGCTTTTCGTCACAAGCCAAACTTCAAGTCACAACATAAATAAATTAGGAACATGATACATTACATGTAAATGAAATACATAATTATTCTTAACATAAAGAAAGTAAGAGCATAAGAATTATGCCCTCGAATAAATGAGAACACACTTTATCTTGAGAGGAACTTTCCCAAGCTTTTCCTTCTAGACTTCAACTTTCAAAATGCTTCCAACCTATACTTCTTGTGTTGAAAAGTATGTGGTTAGTACAAATAATGTAATAAGTAGGGCATATGAAAAAACATGCGAAAAGGGACATTTAGTAAAACAACATTCCATGCAATTTAAGAAAAATATTAAAAAATATAGTAGCAAAACATCATAAGGAACATCATTTATTACTTACATAAGAGATTCAAAAATTTTACACCAAAGGGACAATTTATAGTAAACTTCCAAAAATATACAGTTAACCAACTTGACATTATAGTGAACTGATTTAATCCATCACAATGAAAAATTTAAAGCATTATCAATGAATTCAACTTGAGTAATATCAATGTACTATCCTAATCTATATAAGTGAACTTCCAAGGCCAAGAGAAGAGAAAGTGAACTCATTGTCCATAAGAGTTTCCCTAACTTAAGATTATCTTCAGACTTACTACGTAAGACATGAAGAGTATGCATATGGATCTTTTAATACACACCAAAGGAATCCTCAACACTACCCCTTTTGGATTACTCAACTCGAGAGAAACCACCCCTTAATTAATGGAAAGACATTAAAAGACACCCAATAAACCACCAAATTCTTCCCTTTTGGAATCCCCACTTAGTGCAATGAGTACATGGCATCCCATTCCACCACCTACCCTAAGTAGCACTTTATTTTAGAAGGTTTGGCACAAAGTATTCCCTTTCGGAAGGTCCGTGTTAGTGCAATGTATATATAGTGTCCGATACCACCACCTACCCTAATTAGTATGCTCTTTAAGAAGACTTATTTCATTAAATTCAAAAAAGTGTCACCAAGACTCCCCTTTCGGATTGCCTACCTAGGGCAATGGATAAATAATGTCCCATTCCACTACCTTTCTTAAGTAGAACACTCTTTTAGAAGAATTTGCACCTTCATTTCTTTTATGGGAGTTAGCTTAACCAACATAAACCATGAAAACAAGACATGTAATCCCGATATTAAGCCCTATCGGATGAGGGATCATCACTTGCCTAGAATGAGGTCATTCTCTTAGCATTTACATGGCTTTCCCAAAAGCTACACCAATGTGGGCACATAATTAAGGGATAAGGAGATTGCTACTTAGTAACTCATTCTCTACTAATAAGGAGTACTCAACTCAAGAGGTACATTGGAATACAACATCTCAACTCACAAAGTTTAATCGACCTCTCCTTCATATCCTCTTGGTTCTTGTAATAACTTCCCACGGATTCAACAGGTACATTGGAGTACTCATCTCAAGAGGCAAATTAGAATACAACATCTCAACTCACAATGTATAATAGACATCTCTTTCATATCCTCTCGGTTCAAGGAATAACTACCCACAGATTCTCAACATTAAAGAGTATGGGTTAAGGATGACTAGTGAACACCACATCCCAACTCCCGAAGGGCATTCATCCTCAAACCTATCTTTGAAGCCCAAGGGATGTAGTGGGGTTGCTACTAAACACTATGTCTCAACTCAGGAAGAGTTTTTACCCCGTAACTCTCCTTTAGGACTTAACTTATCTTCATTCATTCACTCAAGTTTGAGTGTGCGAGTACATGTGAGCACACCTTGACCAACTCTTCAATTCATTTACATTTAAATACTATACATGCCTAGACCTTCATTCATCACATCACACACTTTACATAATTCATATAATATAATAAGTCATTTAGACATAATACTTAGCATACTTCTCTTAATAACTTTCATAAAGCAATTTACAAGAATAATTTCGTCCAAGCATACACTCTAGTCTACTTCACGTAATCACTTCATAAGGCACATTTATAAAAAATATTATATTTATAATCTTACTTACATAAGAAGAATTAATAGCCTCATTAACAATAAACCAGTAACTGTACATAAATACAATTGAAATAAACACCGCCACCAAGAAGGTGGACCATATAATTCAAGAGCGTTTCAAAATTGAAACTAAACAACATAACAAAAATACCCTTTTATCAATGATTTCATAAAATATAATGTTTCATTAAATAATTAATCATAAATTTTCACTTTTGGTAGTATCTAAACAAAAAAAACAACAATAAGAAATCAAAGCTCAAAGGCTATCAATGCATGCTCATATAACCTATTTCATATGCCAACATTAGATCAAAAGCTTCAACATTATTTCATTGAATTTTTAACCTTAATATAACCAAATAACCTTAGAAAAATCATCAATAAGTCATTCAAAAAAATTTAATGCAACAACCATATCTAGAGTTGAAGATAAAAGAAACTGGGTTGAGAACTTATTTTGAAAATTAATAGTAGGGACTCCTTGAACGGAACAGAATTAAAGTATTGATACCATACCTCACATTGAATAAATACCAAATAATTTTGATGAATAAACAACCAACAACAGCCTTCGTAGCATTTCTTCACTTCTAGCTTCCATGTAGACTTGAGAAAGTCTTTTAAGAGAGAGGGGTTTTGAGTTTTAGGAATAGGGGTCTAAAATGAGGTATTAGGGTTTAGAACACTTTAATATAACTAATAAACACGAAAAATAACGTCCTAAGTTCATAAAATACTTGGGGTGAATTTACAAAACACCCCAAGCAAAGGCAGAAACTTACACCTTTTGGAAGACCTCACTGACAAGACCTAACCAACGGACCGTCTATCCATCAATGGACCGTCGGTAGGGTCTCCTTGTTTGACACGTGGCTCCAAATGGATCCATGAAATCCTGAATTTCAGGGACAATCAACGCGTTAGGTTAACTGACTGTTTGTGGAACAACGGACCGTCCTTAGGGTCGTCGTTTAGTCACTGCTTTAGTAGTTTGATCCATGTCTTGGGACCTTGATCTAGGGCCCCTTGTTGATCCTATGTGGCTTCGTAACCGTATGTTAAACCCCAAAAATAAGTCCTCTAGGTCATACGACCATCTCATGCAAGTTTGAAGTTAAACGTACACGTAAAACTCACTCAAACACGTGAAGACACACAATTACAATCTAAGGTGTTCCCTCTGAACGTCTATGACGTTTGACCTCCAAACTTAGCAAAACATTGTACACTGACTAAGAACACTAAATTAACTAATTTTAACATAATATAAACTGAAGAAACAACTACGAGTCTCTAGTTCACCTTAGTTCCTTTTGGGGCATTACAGGAAATTTTGGGTCCAAGTCTTGTGCCCTTCTCTAGGGCCCCTCGTGAGTCCTACATGTGGTATTTACCAAATTTTTAACCCCTAAAATAATTCATATAGTTCATATGAACACTCCACCTTAATTTAAAGAAAAACAAACACGTAAAACTCACTGAAACACATGAAGACACCCAAGCACTTTTTAAGGCAC
Organism: Solanum corneliomulleri; assembly: GCA_027704805.1. NCBI lineage: Eukaryota > Viridiplantae > Streptophyta > Magnoliopsida > Solanales > Solanaceae > Solanum > Solanum corneliomulleri. The sequence goes on from JAKWIY010003059.1 coordinate 23,617,633, forward strand.
ACCTTCCGAACATTATGGACTTTCTTGGACATTTGATATCAAAACATAACTAAATTTAAAATTAACTCAAGAAACACTCACGATTCTATAGTTCACCTTAGTTTGTTTTGGGGCGATACATGGTGGGTACACTTCGTGAGTAGAGATGTTTTATTCAATGTACCTGTTAAGATGAGTGCTCCTCGCTAGTAGATAATAAATTACATAGTAGCAATTTCCTTATCTCTTAACTATGCGGCCCCATAGGCGTAACTACTGGAGAATAAATGTAAGGCTAGAGAATATGACCCTATATTAGTAATGTAGGGATCCCTCTTCCGATAAAGGTAGTACTAGTATTTCATGTAAAGATCTCATGGCCAATGTCGGTTAAATATAGAACCAAAAAATGTATGTAAATTAACTACGTATTTTTAAAGTTTTAATACTTAGGGTAGATGGTGCAATAGTACTCTACCTATTTATTGCCCAAGTAGACAATTGGAGGGAGTCTTGGTGTGTTGTTGTATGGGTCATGATATGATGTAAATGAAAGTAAAATGAATTCAAGTTAAATGGTAATGAAGCATGTGGATGTTATGACATGTATGATGAAATCTTAGTATTTGATGAATGTGATTTACCAAATCTAACGTTATTCCTAGGAATCACTAAGTGGAAGTGGTAGTATGGGAGGTTACTTTCACAATGCACAGAGTATAAATTAGGGTTTTCCTTTTAATATGGATATTATCTTATGTTCCTAAGTATATTTATGTTTCTACAGTGTCTTGGATATTGAATGCTGACACGTGTAAATGAAATGAAGTAAGCATATCCCTAGTAGTCTTATGGATCGCTTGAGTTAGTGTTGAGGAGGTTAGATGGGCGATCTCCTTATGTCGTACTTTGAGGATCCTTTGGACATTATAGGATAGGAGTACTTCATGTGTAATTTTGGGTTCATTGTAGGTATGCCTTTATGTTGAATAAAAAATGGATGGTTTACCTTATGGGCTTAATGAATGTTTTATATGATGTTTTTAGACTTAATTGATGAAGGAATTTATCAAAATAGCATGACTTGTATGTTTCAACTTAATTGTCCCTTTTTGCATAATTTTGCATAATGCCATACTCAGTACAATGTCTTGTACTAACCCCATACTTTGCTATACTCTATAAGTATAGGTTGGAGGCAAGTGGATGTTTTAAAGTCAAATTTGGGAATCTACTCTGTCAAGACTAAGTACGTCCTCGTATATTAAAGGGCATAGTATATTTCTTTATGTTCTTATTTAAGACTTATTATGTATATTCTTTTAATGTTAAGGGTGGTGTCCCTAAGATATTTATGTCTTATCTTTATATTATCTTGTGAAGATGAGATTACACTTACTATTTATAAAAGATGTTTTCCTTATTATTATTTATAATGAAAATTTTAAATATCCGCACTATTTTCATGTCTTATGTAATGACCGATAGCTTAGAGGCTAGTATAGGACCTTCAAAAGGTCAAGTACGCCTTGTGAAGACCTAAGGGTTGCCCTAACTTATATGGTGTACTTGCGGTTCCTTACAAACATGGAATCAGATTATAAGGTTGTGCGAAAAAGTCTCTAAAGCAACGTTTAGTAGTGTCTTTTTTATATCGGTATGAGTCGTGACACTTCTGTGGGCGAGAGGCTATAAGGCCATAGAAGTTTCCCTTTTCTTCATTTCTCTAGATTCATGCCTTAGATTTGATTTCTATAAGATTCTTTTCTCAACCTCCTCTCTTGTGTTTATTAGACAGGAATACGAGAACGACACCCGTTTATATGGAGGAGGGAGAACTAGCTAATGACAGAATTAATCTCCATAATGAGCAAGTTCATATAGTTGACCAACATGATTTGAATAAGAAGGTTCCCCTTCCGGAACATCAAGGACCTCAACTGCCCCAAATGCCTCCAATGACCCAAGGTCCTTAATCTCCCTATCTTTAAGGGTATATGACTAATTAGGAGATAAGGGTTGCTCTTGGAGCTTTGAAGCAACTCATGACAACCAAGCTCATGTGATCACTAATTATGTGGTTGCCCTATATAACCTTGAAGTTCAACCTCAATCCAATGCTAGTACTCCCGCTTCTAGAATCCTATATTTCATTAAGATTTACCCTCCTACTTTCCATGGCACTATTGTGATGAAGAACTTTATGGCTTCATAGATGAGGTTATCAAGGTGGTGGATGATATGGGTGTGACTCCTAGAACGAAAATGGAAATAGCCGCTTACCAATTAAAAGATGTGGCTCAATTGTGGTTTGAGCAATGGAGAGATGACAGACCCTTAAGGGAAGGTCCTGTAGTTTGGGAAGTCTTGAAAACTACTTTTCTTGATAGGTTCTTTCCGATATAGTCGAGGGAAAGGAAGTTATTGAAAATTTATGAACCTTTGTGATGGCGGAGTGAGTGTTAAGGAGTATTTGCTCAGTTCACCCAACTCTCTAAATATTCACCAACTTTGGTAGCCAACTCTAAGGATCTGATGAATAAGTTCGTGATGGGGGTATCTAGTATGGTTTAGAAATAATGTCATATGACTATGCTTCATATTGATATTGAAATCTCTAGGATCATGGTGTCAGATCAAATAATTTAGGAGTCCAAATTTAGGGAGATGACTAGGGATGGAAAGAGGCCTAGACTCATTTCAAGCTAAGTCTAATAAGAGGTTATTTAATGAAGACTCTTCATAGGGAACAAGGATAGGGTTTCCAATAAAAATTCTCAAGGAGGTGGTTATGATTTAGAGAGGCCTGGATATACTTGTTGTGTGAAGCAAAACTTTGATAGGTGTCTTGCCGGCACGGATGGTTGCTTTCGATGTGGTAATATGGTCCATAAGTTGAGAGATTTCCCTAAACTCAAGGCAAAAGGTAAATAGGTCAGCCATGCTCCTCATGATGGTCCGGATCCAAATGCTCCTATGAAAAGTTGTTTCTATGATCTCGGAGCTAAAGAAGAGACTACTCCAGAGTGAAGGCCCTAGTAAGTCATAATTCATTATGGTTTTTATGTGTATGTTATAAGATGTGTTTTTATGGTCTTGTCTCTTATTTTATCATGCCTTCATGTGAATTCATTAATTTTGAGCATATTTCATCGTAAAAATGTAGTGTTCATCCTAAAGAATTTTTAAATTAGATTTAATTAGCTTTTTATTTAATGCTGGTCTCAATATGTGTAGAAATGATGTGTAAGAGCATGACTAATTTTGGATAATGTAGTCCCTCCATAAATGATTAAATGAGTATGTGGTGTGATTTGCGAGAGTTGTTCAAACTTGCTTAATGCTATATAATGTGAAGTTGTTTCTAGTTTTGAGTTGGTGCAATGAGTATGAATTTCTTGACCTTTATCATTTGTGATATGGTGCCAGTTATGTCCATGAAGTCCTCGGAAGTGTTTAGTGCATTGGAGGATTATTCTTGTTCTTACATTTTAGCATTAGAAGTCCGTTTGTAAATTTTAGGAGTGTTTGGAAGTCAAATGCCCAAGAAGTCCATAAATTAGTTAAAGTTGACATAGTGTGTCCTAGTGTGTTTTGCTGATGTTATGGGGGATGGTTTGAGAGTGAAATTAAGTTTCAACGGTTCCTATGCCTAAAGTGACATGTAAAAGGTCGAAACGGCGAGAATGATGCCCCAGGAACCACACAAATATTAGAGAAGGTGCTGCCCAAGGCAGCGTGCATGGGGCAGAATCTGAAGACCACCTCGCGTCGTGCCTGCTACACTAGGTCCACTGCCCCTAAAATTTTTTAAAGGCAATATTTGAAGCTTGTCCCGCCACGCGCAGACAAGTCCCCGATTTCGTGACGATGTTTTTAAGTCAAATTTCTAGTTGAAAAAGGGTCCAAATGGTGTGGGGGTCTTTTGGTTACTTAAGGGGTCATTTGTGGACTCATTTAGGTCATATAAAACCTCATTTAACCCATCATTTCCAACCCTAAAGATCCAATCAAATTTCTCCAAAAACCTTCTCTACAAAAACCTCTATTGAAGAAGCTTCAAGCTCCAAAGAAGAGCACCAAATTCTTCACGTTTTCTTCATCAAATTTTTGTTCGTTTCTTCATATAAAGGTATGGTAGTCATCCTTGATCTGTCATTCATGTAAGGATCCATTTCAAAGAGATTTCAAAAAGAATTACAAACTGCAATTTTCTTTATTCCTTGACTCTAACTATGGGTCTTTACATGAAAATGTTTTATTGATTAGAATGATTTCTTCTTAGCTTTAAATAATGAATTTAATGACAAAAAACCAATGGAATCATGTTTATTATTTTTATCAACTTTTATCTTATGAAATTGGTTTAATAAGCATGACTAGATAACGTTCAAATTATTGACGTACGTGACTTTGGAGTTGTCTTAGGTGATGGTCCTTATGTGATTTTTTTTCAATGAGGTGTTTAAGTCTTATGAATATATGTGGTATGTATATAATATGCTTCAAAGTATGATAAATTGTTTTATGTGATATTATGAGTATTATCCATGTCTATACGACGTATGTGAACTATATGAAGATTATATGTGCCTATGTTCATGAACATTGCTAAAAAGATAGGTTGCATGAATTCAAATGAAATTTCTCTTTAAATATATGTTTTTGCATGGTTTCATACTTTGTCAATTGCTATTTTATTCTTATTAACCTTTTTACACAATGTGAAGGTGGTGATGGCTAGAGTATGTCTCCTAAAGGAAGAGCTTTGATAGATCTCCCGTGTTTATTAAAATGGATCCTTAAGATTCAGGATTTCCAAAATTCAAATTATTATTAAAAATGTTGTAGCTTTGATACTATTTTTTGTTGTTAAGGGTCTTGTCCCGATTCAAATCTATTGATATTGGTTTTAAGATTGCACAAAAGACTTAGAGTCAAACTATGAATTATGATATATTTTTATGTATATACAAAGTGATGTTCTAGCATATAATATTCTATGAAAAGTTTTGAATTTTCTTCTAATCTTTTTAGGATTATGCAATGAAAGATGTCTAAATGCTTGTCTTGGACCTCCGAGTGGTCGAGGACGCCATGTTAAGATTGAGGATACCATAACTTCTATGGTATACCCTCAAGTTGTAACATTCACTTTCTTCATTACACTTGTGTCGTGCCATTGAACATAAATCTATAAGGTCTCTCTCTTCTTTTCCCTTGTCAGGTGATTTTGTAGATGTAATTTCTTGGAAGGGGAGATGATTCTAATTTTGAAAGACATAAGAGTGGTTTTTGATGCTGAGGATAGTTTTGTGGCTAGAAGAGTAGATGTGAAGCTTAGTTTGAGGATTGTGATGTGATGCCATATATGGCTATGTGTGAATTGTAAGATTGGGAGTATTATGATGTGAAATTGTATGGTGATTTAGTTGTAAGAATGGTAGGAGTTCAAATTGCTGAATGAAGTATTTTTTAGGGAAAAAATGAGATATCTTATGATTTCCCACAATCATAGTAGAACAACTAAAGTGTAAATTTGAATAGTATTTAACGAATGTTGTAATGTTGTTAGAAACAATAGATTTTATTCTATTTGTTGAGATATGTGATGCCTAAAAAATGAGTGAGGTGATCCTTAAGGGTTTGTTCTAGATTTAATCCTACGATGTAGGTGTTATGCTTTACTTGTAAGGTTGATGTTTAGTCTTAATCTGTATAAGTTAAGGTTAGTATGAGTTACTACCTTGTGAGAGGTATAATTGTACTTTGAAGTATGAAACATTGAACATGACTTTACCCTATGTGGGGGAAATGAGTTTTGTATGAATGTAGTTGATATCCTTATCTTTCCTTATATGTTATTCAAGCTTTAGACCTAAATACTTGGTAGTTTGGTAATGATTATGAGTCTTGCATATTAGTATGAGTTGCATTTCCCTTTATGTTATGAGTGTCTTTGATGTGATAATGTTTGGCATGCTCTTGATGATATAATGATTACATTTGTAGAATTTATAGTCAACCTATATTTCTCTTTTTAAGGTGTAGCTAATGATATTGCTTAATTGCTTCAAAGTTGTTTTATAATGTTATAATGCAAATTAGTATGAATTTGTCTCTTATGTTTACATGCCTTCATGTTTAAATTACTTGAAAAATATTTTAACGAATTTTTAGCATGTCAGACGGTTAAGGATTGTGCATTCACAGTAAATAATTTCAAAAACTGACTTAATTGAAATTTCATTATTTGTAGCTTTAATGTGTGAAGAAAATATGTGTCTAAGCATGTTGAATGTCAGAGAAGGTAATTCCTCCATAAATGAAGAATAAGAATGTATTTTGAAGTATGGAAGTTACTTCCAAAAAGTTGCCTGTGTAGCATTGGAAATTCTTGTCAATGTGTAGTTTGTACTCCTTGTAAGTTTAATGCATTTATTTTGAATGTTTGAACCTTGAATTAGTGTGTTGTATGCTTCCTGTAAGTTCTTAATTTTCTTAAAAGAGTTTAGTGTCATTCGAAGACGATTATTGTTCCAAGAGGGGGATAATTTAATATCCTAAAACGAACTAAGGTGAAGTAGTGCTTCATAAATGTTTCATGAGTTCAATTTGTGTTAAAATAATTTTTAATGATTTTCTTAGGAATTTTATAATGTTTGGTGATATTTGGATTTCATATGTCCGAGAACGTCCATGATTTTCAGAAAATGTGCCATAGAAAGTGCTTGTGTGTCCTCATGTGTTTTAGCACGTCTAACATGTTCTTTTTGATTGAAATTGATATGGGATTTTCCTAAGACCGAGATGTAAATTTATAGTTGTTTAAAATCCGGGTAATACCACACCTAGGACCCACGATGGGCCCAAGAAGATGACCTCATCCGTTTGGCAAATTGCTGCCAAGTAGTGACCAATGACGGCTATATAGGATGGATCATAGATCAAACTACAGCCAGTCGACCATTGGAGTTGACTGGAAGTTAAAGTATAGAAAATCCCTGCAAAAAGTGAAGGCTCAGCGCTAATTGACGGACCTCTTCTAAGGAGGGTCGATTGGGCAACGACTCGTTCGTGAAGGGGCATCGATGTTTCCTGCGTAAACTTATCAAAAATATGCCATGTCTTGGGGTGTTTGGTATATTAACAAAAATATTTTACTAACCATGGATGAATATTTTAGGGTCTTTTAGGTGCATTAAGAGGGTTCAAACACTATGACATAATTTTAGACTTCTCAAACACCCAATACCCTCTCTAAAGAAAGACTCTTTCAAAACCCAATAGAAGCTTGGACTCAAGGAAGGGCTTGGAGGGGCAGGTTGTGGACGATTCTTTATAAAAAAAATCATGAGTTTTCTTCTCATCAAGGTATGGTAGTCATCCTTGAACTCTCTTCCATTCAAGGAGCCGTTTCTAAGGAATTTCAAAAGAGGTTTTCAAACCCTAAATTATTCTATCTTCGACTCTTAAGTATAGCCCTTGCATGAAAATGTTTTTATGGATTCAAATATGATATTTCTATTGTTAGTTGGTGATTTTAATGCTAAAACTTCAATGAAACCATGTTATCGCTTTTAATTAACTTCTGACTTATGAAATGGGTCTAATGAACATGATTTGATAATGTTATAGTTCGAGTTTCTTTATGGTTATATCGTGACTTAGCTACTGAGCTAAGTGTTATTTTATGAAGTATTATTTTAGAATTAATAGTAGGAGGTGAAAGCTTGAATTAATGGTAAGTTGCTTATATTGTTTAACGCTTATGATGAAATTCTCCTGAATGGTGTGGTCTACCTTTTGGTGGCGGTGTTTACATGAAATATATGAATGTGAATCTACTTGTGTATTGTGAATAAGGCCACAAAGGTATATTATGTGAATTACGATGATAATGATGTTGTTCTTTGTGATATGTTTTATGAAGCTTGTTATGTAAAGTATGGTAGGGATAATGTCTAAATGAACTTTATGATTATGTGAAGCATGTTAAAGTGTGTAATATGTGAAGCATGTTTAGAAGCCAATGTTATGAAAGTGGAGATTATGTGAAAGGTTTACTCACATGTATACACACTCATACTTTGAATGAATGAATTAATAAATGAATGAAGATAATGAATGCGAAATATATGTATATATATGCAGTTAAGAACTCCATATATATTAAAAAGACTTCTTGTTTCAACTCCTTTGATGTGTTGCTTAAAAAGATGACTAGTTCAAATAATGAACTCTTAGTTGAAACATTTCCTAAAGATTTAAATGATTTAATCCATCGTCCTCTTCCTGTATCTATTGCACCAGGCCCAACAAATGAGTATCTGATAGTACTATTCTTAATTGTTTCTTCCTGATTTTGAATTCATATCGAACATCCAAAAAGAGCAAAATGTAGAAACTTTTTAAGAATACTTTTTCTAGAGTAAAATGAAGAAAAAATATAATTAATATTCCAAATAGGTACCAGTGAACTTAAGGATAGAATATAAGTAATCAAAAATAGAACTTTTTAACAGTAACTATCATAGATAAAAAGGACAAATCAATCTCGTGATCCCCTCCTCCCAAAATAGAATCATGTGGTCCAATGTAATTGTAAAAAACTTCATTTCTATAACTTTAGATCGATCTAGGAATTCGAACAAAAGGCAAGTAAAAGTCGAATTAAATTTATTTAGATTGTTGAATTCATTGTCTTGTGACTAGATCCTTCTCTAAGAATCCTAATAAACACACCATAAATTTAAGTCTACTTTACAAAAAACTATCAACAGCTAGTGTGAGTGAACAAAAGTAAAATATGTCTAAGAGTCCGTGAGGGAGTTATTCCTAGCTCCGACATGATATGCAGTAAGGGTGGTTACACTTCGTGAGTTGAGATCATGTATTATAATGTATTTCTTGATATGAGTATTCCTCGTTAGTAGAGAATGAGTTACATAGTATAAATCTCCTTATCCCTTAATTATTTGCCTGCATAGGTGTAGCTATTGGTAATGGCATGTAAAAGCTAAAAGAATGAACCTACCCTAGGCAAGTGGAAATCCCTCATCCAATAAGGGTAGTATTGGGATTTCATATCTAGCTCTCATGGTCTATGTAGGTCAAAGCTTTTCCCCCACAAAAAAATGAATGAACTAAGTATCCTAATATAATGTAGTACTTAGGGTAGGTGGTGGTATGAAACGCTATTTATCCATTGCATAAGTAGAAATTCCAAAAGGGGGGTCTTAGTGTGTTTTATATTAAGTATATCAATGAAATATCATGTCTTGTAAATTGTGTTAGATGACCTAAGGTCTAAACGAAGTAACTTAAACTCAATTTTATATAATGAAGTTATGAATGATGCATGTAGTGTACTTGATCCAAGTGAATTTTCAAGGAACAGTAAGTGGGAGTAGTACAATTGGATACTACTCTCACATTGCACTTAGTATAAATTACAAGTCCCATTGCATAAGGGACATTATGTGAAGTCCTTAATGCATGAATGTTTTTCTAATATCTACACTAGGGTGTGGACTTGTTTCCCGTGCGAGGTAATCCTATGGTTGGTAGTCTTAAGGATTACATTGGTGTGTATTGAAGGGGGTGTATGGGAGGTTCCTTTATGTATTACTTCAGTGAGTCTTAGGATAACTTTCTTAGGCAAACCTCAAAGGAAATGAGTTCACTTTGTTGTGGTATGAAATGGGTTTACTGTAAAGTGGGTTTCACTTTAATGTTTTTGGAGTTCACTGTAAAGTGATTATTGTAAAACCTTGAAAATCCAAGACTCATTGTAAAGCATAGCGTAGGTTTCATACAGTCTAAACACTTTTTCTAAGTTCATTTTTAATTGTCATTTAGGAGTTTTAAGAACCAAAACGTCCAAAAACGTATGGGAAGTTTGTTCAAATGGATGTTAGTGTGCCTTAGCTTTTTGACATACTTTTCGGAGTTGGAAATGTACGAAAATAGGTGAAAACGTATCTAATGGGTGTTTTTGTTGTTTCATGATTCAAATGTATGGGTACGACTCCACAAGGATCCACCATCATCCCACACTTAGAAGGATTTGTGAAGGTTCTTGCTTACCTAGCTACTATTACATGCGACGAAAGGGGGATCACTGGCCGTCAGGAGCTCTATTGGGCTTCGAGGCCACAATCATCCCACACTTAGAAAAATTGGAGGAAGACCTCACATGCAAAGCCTCTTACCTAGACGATCGAGTGCAGGACGAAGGGGTTTGTCCGTCGACTCACTAAAGGACTGTCGATCGTGCTCTCATCGGTAAGGGTCTATTTTCACTGTTAAATTTTAAATGGTTTCATTTAATTTGATAAGTTTCTTAGGGTCTATATAAGGATTAATGAAATTTTAATTAATTTAATTAATCCCCACTATAAATACCCTTAGACCACATTAACTTAAAGACAACTCTTATTTCTCTCTCTACATGAACTTACTATTGAAGGCTAGCAAGAACTAGAGTTTGGGGGATCGAAAAAAGGGTTGATTCTTTATCAAATTATTTAGTGAAATTAATGTATGGGTTCTATTAACCTTTATAATTCTTTCCTCAAAGGGTTCCTTCTAAATATATTTTAGAGAGTTGAGTTTCCTTATGGGTTTAATTCAATTACAAAATTGCAGTCATGGATTGAGTTGTGAATGAATTATTTAGGATATATTGAGTAGATTAGTATGTAATTCAACTTGTTTCTGATAATTGTTGATGATTTGGTGTAAATTGAAGAATGTGATCTTCTATCCCTAACCCTAGGAATTGATCTTGACATATGTTGTATGGTGATCATTCAATTGAGTTAGTTGTTTATTAGATTAGTATCATATGGTGATATTTAGATTTAATTAAGATTAAATATAAGTTTGTCATGCTAGTTCTTGATATGTGATTTAGATTATGAATTATAATGTGAAATTAGCTTATGTACCTTGTCTCAAGTTGAGATTAAAGATGAATTGTGTTATAGAGATGCAATTGGCCTTATTATTCTGTTGGTTATCATTCTTCAATGATGTTACTCCTTAAAGTGGTTGAGTTATGGGTTGATGGTAAGACCTTGATGATACACTCTGAGAAAGACTTGGTATGTCTTAGAATCTCTATCTTTACTTTCAATTGTGATTAATTGTTGTTAATCAATGATATTACATTGGAGTATGCCTTATACTAGGATTATAGGGTGGTATGATGTTTAATTTAAATGCTTTGACTATCTTGTGAGGTTGATTAAGGTATATGTTCTATAAAGATGGTGAAAACTATAAATGATCCTTGATATGTTATGAGATGCTAAAGTTTTAACCTCACTTATATGAATTGTGATGAAAGGACTTATAATCATACAATTCTTAGTGAGCTATTTATGGTGATGATTATACAAGGGGTAGACCGTATGGCCTAAATTAAGTTATGATTGATAATTAAAGGCTTAAAGATATCTAAAAAAGGGACTCTAGGTTAGCACAGAGTAAACTACAAAGAGAAGTGTCCTTTCCCAAATAGGAAAGGTAGGAACACTATATTAATCTTGAGATTGTAGCCTATAGTGCATGGCACATAAAAAGGGTACCAACTAAATCTCCTAGTTTTTGAACTATGTTGCCACCATAGGAATCCTTCTTTCGGTGTAAGTTTTTATGACACCAGATACAAAGCTAGATCATGTGGTCTATGTCAGTTAGATAAAGATGTTCCCAAAAGGTAAACAAAATTAAAGGACTTGAACTCTAACTTGGATAACCTAAAGGGTCTAACTTAGAGTAGGTCGGGTACGGGACTCTACCTAGACATTGCACTAGTTAGTCTTGAGGGGAGTTATAGGAGAAGGTTCTTATATGTTTATGCTACGATAATATATCATGTATATATGTTGACCATGTCATATTATTAATACTAAATGTTGATAAGTTCATTTACGAATATGCCTTACACTATAATGATAATATATAATGAAATGCAAGCCTAAGTACCATGACATTTAAAGTTGGACATTGGTCATGTTTTCTTGTTGAGGATACTTGATTGAGTAAGGTTATAAGGCTTTGCTTCGTCATTGCACTTCTTGACTTTATAAGGAATTTTGAGTAGTTGTCTTAATTATTATGATATGTTTAACTCTTATTCATTCTTGTGATATTATTCTTTGATGTTAGGGTTGTATTAAATCATGGTTTCAAGTGTGTTGGGATAAGTATTACTTGTTAAGATAGTAAGCATGTTTGGTTGATTATATGACTTACTTGACTTGGCATTAAGCCCATAAAGGGGTAGAATGGCATTCTTTGATAAAATGTCCATTTTAGTATGTTTTGCTTGTGTATGTGCATAATATCTCATACTTAGTACATGTGTAATACTAACCCCGATTTCTTCCCTTGTTCCAAATATTTTAGGTCCCGGTCGTTGAAGAGTTTTGGAGGCGATACTGTTACTAAGATTCTTCTTTCATCCAAATGCGGTAGGTTCTAAACTTTCAAGGGCAATTCAATCTTCTAGCTTTGGATTTTGTTATGAGCTTATTGACTCGATCATTTCTTTCCTTGTTATTTGAATATTGTACATTCGTATGACCTATACATAATCTTGTTGAATTGATGTCATGGTTATGCCCATATTGTTATATCTGTTTCGATGGTATGAGACAAGATATTCGTTGAGACTTTATTCCATATTCTTATATATGTATGTGTAATAAAATAGAAGGCTATATAACCTTCCTATATGAAGGGTCTATGTATACTCGATATGAATATATATTTTGTTATGTAGAGGTCTATATAAACTCAAAGTAGGGAATATAAAAGTTTTAATTTTTCTTCATGTTTTAACCTATGAATGTAATAACATGAAACTAAGAGGCTTGTCTTAATCCTTAAAAAGGATTACGACGCCGATTACGTCTAAAGGGTAAACCTGGAAGAGACAAACATAGTATCAGAGCATGAGGTTGAAAATCATTGAGTTATGTCTCTTTATACCACGTCTATATAGGTTATTACTTATGAGTAGAAACCTATATGATTCTAAGAATCACTCTCTTTCTTGGTAATCTTATATTGTGCCAAATAGAGTATACTTATGGTGTTCTATTGCTTCTAATCATATTGTTTATTTTATACGAAGTATGAACACTCGAAGGAATGGAGCTTGAAGACTTAAGGAGGAAGTTGCTAATGCGGGATCTCCTCCTCATGATGAGCAAGTCACTCCACCTGAGGAGAATGCTAATGTTGATCAAGCCACGGATAACTTTCCACCTATGACGGAGGTGGAGATGAGGGCTATTATTACTTAAATGGCTCAAGTAATGACTACTCAAGCACAAGTCATGACGTTTTAAGCCCAAGTTATGACGGCCCAAACCAATCGGGAGATGGCTCAAACTTGGTATTTGCAATTGAGGTATAATAAGTCGTTGAGGGGTTGTCCGGTGACTTGGGAGATCTCAAGGAGGATTTTCTAGATAGATTATTCCCTAGCGAGATGAGAGAAGAGAAAGTGACAGCGTTAATAAACTTCGCCAAGGAGGGAAAAGTGTTCATGAGTACCTTTGGAGTTTGTTAAGTAGTCCAAATATTCTCGTTCTTTAATCCCAATCCTAGATACAAAATGAATCGTTTTGTGATGGGGGTGACGGAGGACTTACAAGGGAGTGCCAATCGTCCATGCTATATGACAACATGAACATTTCATGTCTTATGGTTTATGGAATAATGGTTGAGGAGGCAAGAGCTAAGAGAAAAAGTACAGTTTCTAAGAGGTCTAGGTCATTTGAAGGAGGCTTCTCAAAGAATAGGCCTTGAATACAAGATAAGCATAAATTTAAGAAGCTGGGTTTAAATAAAGTACATACCAAATTCCCAAGATCTAGTGGTGATAGGCTGTCTAACCCTAAATATAAGAAGGAAAGAAGTTCTAATTCATCAAAGCAGAAGCCAACTTATGGAAAGTGTTGTAAAAAGCACTATGGTGAGTGCCTTAAGGGGATGGATAATTTCTGTAGTTGTGGCAAGAGTTGTCAAAAAATTACATATTGTCCAAACTTGAAGAATCAAAACAAGGGTAGTGGCCTATCTCAAGTATAGTGATTACGCTTCTATGCTCTGTGCTCTAGGGTTTCGCTAGAACCTCTCCCGACGTAGTGACCGGTATGGTAAAAATCTTTACCCTTGATGTGTATACTTTATTTGATTAAGGTGCTACTTTGTCCTTTGTTACACCACTAGTAGATAAAATGTGTGATGATTTACCCAATATGTTGCATGAGCTTTTTCTAGTGTCTACTCCGGCGGGAGAGTCAGTTGTTGCTAGAATGGTCTATAGAAAATGTCCTATTTCATTACCCATTAGATATTCTTAGGTTTCTCTAGTAGAACTCGATAAGCTTGATTTTGATATTATATTGGGTATGGATTGGTTGCATGCATATTTTGCATCAATTAATTGTAGGACAAGAGTGGCGAGGTTTAACTTCCCAAGTTAACCCATTGTTGAGTGGAAGGGGGGAAATTTTATTACTAGAGGGCGCATCATATCTTGTCCAAAATAATGTAAAATGATCTCAAAAGTCTGTCTCTATCTCATAGTAATAGTCCAAGATTTGGATTTCGAAATTCCTCCTATTCAGTCTGTCCCCGTAGTGAATGAATTTATGGAGGTTTTTCCTAATGAATTTCGAGGTATTCCTCCCAAATGTGAAACTGATTTTGGTATCGATTTTTCTACCAGAGACATATCCCATTTCAATGCCTCTACATTGGATATCTCCGGCAAAACTGAAAGAGTAGACGGCTAAACTCAAGGATTTGCTTGACAAAGGCTTTATAAGGCCTCGTATATCTCCATAGGGTTCTTTGGTATTATTTTTCAAAAAGAAGGATGGGTCTTTGAGAATGTGTATGGACTACCGCCAGCTCAACAAGGTCACCATTAATAATAAGCACCCTATCCCTCAGATTGATGACTTATTTGACAAACTCCAATGGTCTAGTTAATTTTTAAATATAGAATCTAGGTTGGGGTATAATCAAGTCAGGGTGAAAGGGGAGGATATACCGAAGATGGCCTCTCCGATTTGGCATAGGCATTATGAGTTCTTGATCATTTCTTTCGGTCTCACAAATGCTCGGACGGCATTTACGGACCTAATGAATAGAGTATTTTGAAATTACCTAGATTCGTTTTTCATTGCCTTAATTGATGAAATGTTGGTATACTCGAAGAATGAGGGTGATCATATGGGTCATATGAGGGTAGTGTCGCGAACCCTTAACGAACATATATTGTATGCAAATTATAGTAAGTCTGAGTTTTTGTTGAGATCGGTAACTTTTCTTGGGCACATCATTATTATTTAGGGAGTTAAATTAGACCCAATGAAAGTGAAAGTGGTGAAAAATTTTCCTAGGCCATTGACTCTGACTAATATCAGGAGGTTCTTTTGATTAGTTGTTTACTATCGCAGGTTCATGGATGTTTTCGCATTCATTGCGTCTCCTTTAACTACTTTGACCCAAAATAGTAAAAAAATTTAGTGGTCGGAGCCATGTGAGAATAGCTTCAAACAATTGAAAGATAGGCTTACTTTCGCTCCGGGGTTGACCTTACTGGAGGGTAAAAAGTATTTTGTGGTGTATTGTAGCGCATCCCTATTGGGTTTTGGGTGTGTGCTTACGTATAATTGGAACGTGATAGCTTATGCCTGTAGGAAACTTAAGGTACATGAGAGGATTTACCCTATTCATGATGTTGAATTAGCTGATGTGGTGTTTGCTTTGTAAATTTGGAGGCATTATTTTATTGGGTTCATGTTGATGTTTTTACTAATCATAAGAGTTTCCAATATATGTTTACCTAAAAGGAGTTAAATCTACGACAAATAAGGTGTCATGAGTTGTTGAATGATTATGATATGAGTGTCATTTGTCACCCCGACAAGGCTAATGTAGTTGCGGATGCCCTAAGTCAGATGATTATGAGTAGTTTATCCCATCTTTCGGAAGCCAAAAAGGACCTAGAAAGGGAAGTGCATAGGTTGGCTAGGTTTGGGTGAGGTTGAAGAGCTCTCCAAATGGGGGTGCCATAGTTCATCATAAATCTGAGTCATGTTTAGTGGTTTCGGTGAAATCCAAAAAACAACTTGATTTAGCCTTAATGGACTTGAAAGAGTCAGTTCTTGTCAAGTTGAATTAATCATTCTCCCTCGAGGATTGTGTATTAAGGTACCAAGGCAGATTATTTGTTCTTGATGTAGATGGGTTGAGGGATCAGGTCTTAGAAGAAGCACATAGTTCCCGCTACTCTATTCATCCTTTATCGACTGAAATGTACACCATGACCTAAGGAAAATTTATTGCTGGGAATGTCTAAAAAGGGACATAGCAGAATTTGTCGCTAAATGTTTGAATTGCCAACAAGTAAAGGTTGAACACCTAAAGACGGGTGGATAACTGCAAGAGATCAAAATACCAACTTGGTAGTAGGAAGATATCAATATTGACTTTGTAGTAGGTTTACCCCGGACCCAAAAGTCCTATGACTCCATATTAGTGGTTATGGATCAATTGACTAAATCAACTCGCTTTATCCCCGTCAAGTATAAATATTCGGATGAGGATTATTGAAGAATCCTCCTAGATGAGATTATGTGCCTCAATGGTATTCTGTTATCCATCATATCAAATCGCGGCGCAAAATTCATATCTAGATTTTTGAGGTTGTTTAAAAAAGGGTTAGGTACTACATTGAAGTTGAGCACCGTTTTATCCCCAAAAGGATGGTCAAGCGGATCGTACGATATAAACCCTTGAATATATGCTTAGAGCATGCATTATTGATTCTAATGGGAGTTGGGATAGGCATTTACCTTTAGTGGGATTTTCTAACAACAAAAGTTTTCATTCATTATTTCGATGGCTCCCTAAGAAGCCTTGTATTGTTGGCGGTGTAGTTCACCATTTGAATGGTTTGAAGTGGGTGAGCCATCGCTTGTTGGTCCTGAGTTGATTTATTAGACTCTGGGCAAAGGTTCATATCATAAGGAACCGGTTGCAAATGGCCTATAGTAGGCAAAGGTTATATGCCATAATAGGACATGTGATTTGGAGTTTGAGAAAATTATAAGGAGTCTTTAAAAATTTCAACGATGAAAGTGGTGGTTAGGTTTGGCAAGAACGGGAAATTGAGTCGTCATTATGTGGGTCACAATAAAATCTTGTAAAGGGTTGGTAAGGTTGCCTATTGATTGAAACTTCCAAATGAATTTGCTTCAGTTAATCCCGTTTTCCATGTTTCTATGTTGAAAAAGTTTATTTGTGACCACGAGTCCGTTTTTCATACTAGGTCTTGGTGTCATGGATAACCTCTCTTATGAGAAAGTCCCCATTCAAATTCTTGATAGGCAAGTCAATAAGTTTAGGAATAAGGAGGTGGTATCTGTAAAAGAATTATGGAAAAATCAATTAGTTGAGGGTGCTACATGGGGAGGTCGAGGACGATATGAAGTCCCGTTATCCTCATCTTTTTTAGAATTAAGGTTAGCCATTTCTTTCCATTATATAATTATGAAAATAATTTGTTGTTTCTTGATTAATGGGTGAAATGTTACAAAAGTTGCATTTTTTAAAACGTCACAGTAAGTTTTACAGTGAAGTCATTGTAGTATTGCTATTAAAAACTTGAAATTTTGGTTTTTTCTTGCTTTGAGTTATGTTGTGCATTTTAATACGGTGAGTCTTCATGAAATAATAGGTAGCATGTTTTTATGTTGAACATTGTGCTAATTGACACATGTGATGTATGTTCAGCTTATAAGTATTGTGAGAAGGAAATGCTTCATGATGATGTGTTTTGAGCGTTAGGTGTGGTAATATGAAATTTGAATTTGCCATGTTGAAGTGATATGATTTATGTTAAATGGATATTCTTAATTGATTGAGCTTCTAGTCTAGGGTCTATTACTTCCTTGAAAAGAATTTTAGTGTGATTCGAGAACGAATGTTCTTACGGGGGAGGGGGTAATGTAACACCTTGAAAGTCCAAGACTCATTGTAAACCCTAGCATAAGTGTCATTAAGTCTAAACATTGTTTCTATGTCCATTAGTAAATAGTATAGTTCTTTTTGGAGGTTTAAGAACCAAAACGTCAAAAAACATCCTAGAAGTTGGTTCAAAGGGATATATGTGTACCTTAGCCTTTTGACTAAATTTTAGGAGTCGAAAATGTACGATAATGGGTGGAAAGCTAGCTAAATGGCTATTTGAGTTGTTTCATGATTGAAACGTCTAGGTACGACTCCCCAAGGATCAACCAAGGGCCCTTGAAGAGGACCCCAATAGTTTGATGAAGCACTGACTAGCAGAGTGCATCAACGAGACAGACGACGGTCTGCGTGTGGCTCGACAGTATGTCGAGGCCACCATCATCCCACACATAAAAATATTCGTGAAGGCTCCTTCTTACCTAGATAGTGTTACACGCGACGAAAAGGGGGTTGACGCGGTGTTGAGGCCACAATCATCCCACACTTAGAAAAATTTGAGAAAGCCCTTGACTGAAATGTCTCTGACCGAGACAACGGTGTACAGGATGGAGGAGGGGCGTTGTAAATCCACTCACCGACAGATCGTCGATCGGGGTCTCATTGGTGACGCTCGAGTTTCACAGTTAAATCATTAATGGATTCATTTAATTAATTAATTGTCTTAGGGGCTAGTTATGGATTAAACTGAGATTAATTAAGTTAATTAAGCCCCAGTTTAAATACCCTTATCCCTCATAAACTTAAAGTCAACTCTCAAAATAAACACTCTTCCTTTTCTCTTATTTCTCTATCTATCTGAACTCACCAATGAATTCTACCAAGAAATAGGGTTTTGGGAACTCGAAAAAAAGGGTGGATTCTTCATCAAATTGATTACTTAAATCTTCACCATTTAAGCTATTTTACTTAAATATTCATGAAGGTCTTACTTAATTTGCATTAAAGCTTTATTTACTAAAATGTTCCTTTTCCCATGTTTTCCTATATGTCATACTTAGTACATTGTTTTGTACTAAGCCCATAGATTTCAATACTTAATAAGTATAGGTTTGAGGCAAATTGAAGATTAGAAGACAAGTTTGGTAATCGACTCTCTCAAGACTAAGTGGTCCCTCATATATTCGAGGACATAGTTATATTCCATAGTTTCTACTATTAAGATTCATTATGTATTTTAATTCAATGTATAAGGATCGTGTACCTAAGATGTTTATGTCTGTCTTTAAGTTATACTCTGAAGACGAGACTCTATATTTGTATTTATAATAGATATTTTCTCTTCGTTGTAATTGTCGTGAAAATTTTTACACTACTTTACATATAATATGTAATAAACGATAGCATATGTCTAGTAAAATACATCAGGAAGGTCAAGTACGCAATTGTCCAACCTAAGGGTTGCCCTATGCAAGGGGTACTTTCGGTTCTTCACACATGGGTGTAGTTTCACCTAGTTCATTTTAGGGACGTTACATTATCCCCACATGGAACAAAATTCGTCCTCGAATGAAACTAAACACTTTTATGGACATCAAGAACTCAAATCGAAGCATATAACACATCACATTATGGTAAAAACATTCTTAGTTAATGAAACAAGCTTACATTAAACACCAACATAAGACTATTATGCATCTTTAGCAACACATGAAACTCGTTGGAACAGTTTTCCACAATTCAAGGAACACACTTATTTCTTCAT
>JAKWIY010003059.1:23637479-23719457 GCA_027704805.1 Solanum corneliomulleri
GGAGGATTGTAGCTTGTGTAGAGGCAAAATCCTCTTTTCTTGATCAGATTAAGGGAAAACAGTTTGATGATGAGAAACTAAGGCGAATTCGAGATAAAGTGCTGGTCAAGAGAGAGCTAAGGAAGCAATATCGATGGGGAAGGTATTTTTAGGATTAAGGGAAGAGTATGTGTACCCCGCATCGATGATTTGATCACCACTATTCTTACAGAAGCTCATAGTTCCGGATATTCTATACATCCTGGTGCAACCAAGATGTATCGCGACCTAAAGCAACACTTCTGGTGGAGTAGAATGAAGCGAGATATTGTTGAGTTTGTTGCCAAGTGTCCAAATTGTCAACAAGTAAAGTTGAACACCAAAGGCCCGGAGAAACACTTCAGAGAATGCCCATCCTGAATGGAAGTGGGAGAGAATCGCGATGGACTTTGTGGTTGGTCTTCCCAGGACATTGGGTAAGTATGACTCCATTGGGTGATTGTTGATAGGTTAACTATGTCTGCTCATTTCATTCCTGTTAAGGTGACCTACAATGCAGAGAAGTTAGCCAAATCTACATCTCAGAATCGTTCGTGTTGCATGGAGTTCCACTCTCAATCATATCAGATAGAGGTACGCAGTTTACCTCTAAGTTTTGGAGGACACTACGCGGAATTAGGTACTAGGTTGGACCTTAGTACGGCTTTTCACCCTCAGACTGATGGTCAGTCTGAGCGAACGATTCAAGTGTTGGAGGATATGCTTCGTGCGTGTGTGATAGAGTTTGGTGGCCATTGGGATAGCTTCTTACCCTTGGCAGAGTTTTCATATAATAATAGCTACCACTCCAGTATCGACATGGCTCCATTTGAAGCATTGTATGGGAGTAGGTGTAGATCTCCCATTGGTTGGTTTGATGCCTTTCAAGTTAGACCCTGGGGGACTGATCTGTTGAGAGATTCCATGGAGAAGGTGAAAGCTATTCAAGAAAAGCTTTGGCGGCTCAAAGTAGACAAAAGGAGTATGCGGAACGAAAGTTAGAGACTTGGGTTCATGGAAGGTGAACAAGTCTTGTTGAAGGTTTCGCCCATGAAAGGGGTGATGCGGTTTGGAAAAAGAGGTAAGCTAGTCCAGTATATTGGACCATTCGAGGTACTAAAGCGAATAGGGGGGTGGCTTATGAATTAGCCTTGCCCCCAGGGCTGTCCGGAGAGCATCCGGTATTTCATGTGTCCATGTTGAAAAGATACCATGGAGATGGAAACTACATCATCCGTTGGGACTCAGTGTTGTTGGATGAGAATTTGACTTATGAAGATGAACCAATTGCTATTTTAGATAGAGAGGTTCGCAAGTTGAGGTCGAGAGAAATTGCGTCCATCAAGGTCCAATGGAAGAATCGACCGATTGAAGAGGCTACTTGGGAGAAGGAGGCGGATATGCAAGAAAAATACCCACATCTGTTTACAGATTCAGGTACTCCTTTTCGCCACTGTTTTTCTTCTTTTGATCGTTCGGGGACGAACGATGGGTAAATTGGTATCTATTGTAACGACCTGTTTAGTCGTTTTTGAGCAACAGATTTTAATTCTTGAAAAACTGGCTGGGACGACGGATGGAACGACGGACCGTCGTGGTCACGACGGCCCGTCGAGGAGGTGTCGTCCCATGACACTTAGAATTTTGAAATTGGGTACTGAAAATCGACTCTCTGTAAATTGTGACGGACCTGCAGGACGTGCCGTCACATACACGACGAACCGTCGTGAGTTTTCGTTGCAAAACAACTTCAACTTTTGAGAATTTGGTACAAGAACGAGTTTCTGACCGTCATGACGGAGGAACAGGACGGACCGTCACGGCTGTGACGGGCCGTCACAGGCTACGTGAGTTCGAGGAGCTGCGACGACCACCGTGATGGACCATCGCAGGCACGACGGCCCGTCACAGGTTGCGCAGTCCCAGGCAAAATAGGACTCCTTACACGTTTTAAGAGGTCGTTTTGGACTATTCTTTCCTTAATTATAAAGATTGAGGGTTAATATTAATAGGTCTAATTACTTGGGGGTTAAAAGGGGTAACCTTAAGTTAATTAGTGGGTTTTATTGTCCTCCTTTACACTTAATTATACTTTTAATTAGGGTAAAAAGAAGGAGGGCTTGAATAAAACAAACAAAGAAAAGAACAGAGAGAGGAGAACAGACGAGTAGAGAGAGAAACGAAGAGGATAGCAAGGATTTTGAGAAGATAGCTTGTTGATTCAATTCTTCAGTGGAGGTAGGTTATGGTTTTTACGATATTCGTAGTGAACTCTTAATAAGTGAATAATATGTGTTGATGATATTGTAAACCTGTCTATATGCTTAATTGTATGCTTGTATGAAATTGATTTTGTGATTTTGATAAAACAAGCATGATGAAAACCCTTGAATCCCAAATCTTGAAAGAAACTTTAATCTATGATATTAATGATGATGCCTTGGTATAAAAGAAGGCTTGACGAATTAAAGAAATGGGATTGATGATGCCTTGGTATAGAGAAGGCTTGATGAACGGATAGAATGAATTTAGTGGATCGGAGTGTCACGTTCCGACACATAGTATTAGTGGATCGGAGTGTCACGTTCCGACACATAGTATTAGTGGGACGGGTGTCACGAACCGACACGTAGATATAGGGGATCGGAGTGTCACGTACCGACACACATAGGGGATCGGAGTGTCACGTTCCGACACATATAGGGATCGGGTGTCACGTTCCGACCATATAGGGGATCGGAGTGTCACGTTCCGACACATAGTGGTAGGGGATCGGAGTGTCACGTACCGACACAAGAGGAAGAAAGATAATGAATCTCGAAGGATGATAATATACTCAACATAATGAACTTAATTCCCAAATAAGTATGGTAATGAGGCTTGAGCCCTCATGAATGAACTTGATGGTATTTATTGACGATCATGATACTTGTTGTTGCTACATGTTAAGCATCATAGTTGATTTATAATATTACTTGATATGTATTATCTCCTATTTTGAGTTAACCGATGATATCTACTCAGTACGTGTGGTTGTACTGACCCCCTACTTTTATGTTTTCCTCTTTGTTATTTGTGTTATGCAGCAAACGTTCCGTCAACTTCGACTCAGCAGTAGATCAAGCCAGTCTTCACTCCATTGGAAATTCAGGGTGAGCTAATGCGTCTAGCTTGGACTGGGTCTCCTTCTTCAAGTCTTGATGCGTTGAACTTCCGGCATGGACTAGCTTTTTAGTATTTTGTTCTTAGACAGTTTTAGTTTAGAAAATTGAGATAGATGTTCTTGTGATGATGACTTCCAGATTTGGAATATTAATAATAGTTGAGTTGTTTATTATGAGTTTAAGTCTTCCGCATTATTCTGTTGATATTATATTGAAATGTTAAGGTTTAGATGGGTTGGTTCGCTCACATAGGAGGGTAAATGTGGGTGCCAGTCGCGTCCCCGAATTGGGTCGTGACACCGGCATAGGAGCCGTGGCGGCTACGGCAGAAACAGCGGAGGCCGCGGGCGCGGCGGTCGGCAGGGCAGTCGTCCACCGTATGACGGTCAGCAGCACGACAACAACAACAGCCTGCACTCCTTCGGCAGCGGTGGGCAAACATCTTCCAGCGGCGGGCAGGGCACTTACGAGCGGGATCGTCCAACTTGTCAAATCTGTCAGAAAATAGGACACACCGCTGTTTGTTGCTGGTTTCGATATGAGGAGAGCCGAAATAGTGATAACTGTGCCAATTATGATTCTCAAGCCGGCCATTACTCTGAATGGTTGTTGGATACTGGGGCCAACATGCACATTACTTCTGATCTATCCAAGCTTAATGCTCCAAATCCATATTATGGCTCCAATGGTATTACTGTTGGCAACGGTGAGTCCCTTAATATTTCTCACACTGGCAAGGGTACCATTAAAACCCCCACCTCTATATTTCACCTAGGTAACCTTACCCACGTCCCTTCTATTAGATCCAATCTCCTTTCAGTTCTCCAATTCACAAAAGACAATAATTGCTCCCTCTTGTTCATCTCTAATGATTTTCAGATGCTAGACAATACTACCAAGAGGGTGATTTTTCAGGGCCCCTGTGAGCATGGTCTGTACGTTCTTCCTGGCACAAGTTCGTCTGCCCACCCAGTTTCAGAAAGCGTTCCTGTGGCTCCGGTGGCTCTTTCGGCATATGGGCACAGTCGTCTGGGTCACCTGTCTACTCAAATAATAAATTCTTTAATGTCTCTATTAGGATTTTCTTCCATTCACGTAAGCAATTGTGACTCCTGTTCAATTGCTAAATCTCATAAATTACCTTTTACTTTATCTGAGAAGCGTACAACTGCACCTTTTCAACTTATTCATTCTGACCTATGGGGTCCTACTGCTGTTCCTTCATTTGCTGGTTTTCGCTATTATATTTGTTTTGTGGATGATTTTACAAAATACACTTGGTTGTACCCACTAAAACAAAATTACAGGCATACACCACCTTTGTCACTTTTGAAAAAATGGTCAAAACACAATTCAATTCTCATGTTAAACTTTTTCAAAGTGACAATGGAAAGGAATATGTCAATAACATCTTTGGCAAGTTTCTGCAATCCCTGGGAATTATACATCAAACCTCCTGTCCATACACTCCCGAAAAGAATGGGGTGGCTGAGCGTAAGCATCGCCATCTCATTGAAACGGTGGTTACTCTTCTACATCAATTCATCTCCCTGTCCCCTTTTGGGTAGAAGATCTAGCCACCGCAAACTACCTCATTAACAGAATGCCCAGTCACACTCTCTCCAACAAATCACCCTATCAACTCCTTTACCAACAACTTCTCAATTATACCAACCTCCGCGTCTTTGGGTGTCTTCC
Source organism: Solanum corneliomulleri (assembly GCA_027704805.1). NCBI lineage: Eukaryota > Viridiplantae > Streptophyta > Magnoliopsida > Solanales > Solanaceae > Solanum > Solanum corneliomulleri. Next base: position 23,642,360 of record JAKWIY010003059.1, read on the forward strand.
TACCCTTGGCTACGCCCTCATATTACTCACAAATTGAAGCCCGATCCCGTCCTTGCATTTTTTTGGTCTATCATCCTACCTCCAAGGGTTATCGCTGTCTTGACCCACAAACTCATAAAGTCTACATATCTCGTCATGTCAAATTTGTTGAAAATGAGTTTCCCTACGAGTCTATTTCCTTCTCCACAAATACATCATTCATTGGCGTCCTTCCCCTTTTTCCAACATACTCACACGGTCCCTCACCACCTTTCCCACACCTCCACCCACTACCTAACCACCCCTCATCACCCCTTCGACCTTCACCCACAATACACCCGTAACCACCACCCATACTCACAAACAACCCGAACCACCCCATACCCACAACATCTCTAGCCTGATCCGTTTTGGGTCCTTCCGGCCACCCCCGAATCACCACCGCCCGTGCCACCCCCCAATACTCATCCCATGTTAACCCGTGGCAAAGCCGGTATCTTTAAACGCAAAACTTTTCAGGCTACCATACTACCAAATACACCCCTTCCCGTTAGTGAACCAACAACCTACTCTGTTGCCTCAAAAATGCTTATTGGCGTCATGCTATGGATGATGAGTTTAAGGATTTGACTGATCAGAAAACTTAGGTTCTTGTACCTAAGCCCCATGGGCGGCACCTAGTGGTCTGTAAATGGGTGTACAAAAATAGACACAATGCGGATGGCAGTATTTCAAGGTACAAGGCTCGTTTGGTTGCTAAAGGCTACAATGAGGAGTATGGGCTTGATTACTCCGAGACATTCAGTCCTGTTATTCTGCAGGAAACCATTCGCCTGGTACTGTAACTCGCTGTGCGCAACAATTGGATCATCAATTAGTTGGAATTTTCCACTGCTTTTCTTCATGGCATGCTTGATGAAACTATCTACATGACGCAACCATCGGGCTATGTTGATCCCCGCTTCCCTCAACATGTTTCCAAACTCGAGAACTCTCTGTATGGGCTCAAGCAAGCCCCCCGTGCTTGGTACACACGTCTGAAAACGTTCCTCCATGGACTCGGCTTCACGTGTTGTGTGCACGACACGAGTCTGTTTACTCGACATTCAGCACACCGTACAGTCATTCTTCTTGTCAATGTAGATGATATCATTATTACAGGCTCTACTGCAGCCCTCATTCAGGATGTCACTCGAGCTATGCATACTACCTTCAAAATGAAGGACCTTGGCCCGTTACATTATTTTTCTGGAATGGTGGTTTCTTCTCGGACAGGCAGCGGCTTGTTTCTTCATCATCAGTCAAAATATGCTCGAGATCTGTTGCAGAAAGCTGGACTGGAAAAATGCACCAGTCAACCAACACTGATGGCAGTCTCTTCGTCTACGAATGGAGTCGACACCCCCTTTGCCGATATCACCCACTTCCGCAGCCTCATTGGGGCTCTATAGTATCTGGCCATTACCCGTCCTGACATCCAGTTTGCTGTCCACCGAGTTGCTTAGCGCATGAATCAACCAAGTGAACATGATTACCATTGTCTAAAACACATTCTTAGGTACATTTTTGGCACTCTTGGTCGTGGTTTACTCATTCGACCCAGGGACTTAGAACTTTGGGGTTTCTCAGATTCAGATAGGGCGAATGATAAAAATGACAGAGAATCTACATCGGGGTTTCTTGTTTTTTTGGGGCCGAACCTGATCTCCTGGTTTACAAAAAAACAACCCAAGGTCTCTCGGTCCTCTATTGAAGTTGAATACCGCGCCGTTGGTCTTCTTGCTGCTGAGACCATGTGGGTCACATAGATTCTTCGCGAACTCCGCACCACTCACACTGTTCCTGCTCTCTATTGTGACAACAAATCAACCATCTGTGTGGCAAAGAATTCTGTCCTACACACCAGAATGAAGCACGTTGATACCGATTGTTTCTTTGTTCGCGATGAAGTTCAGGCCGATACCATGACTTTGCAGTATGTACCCACTGAAGAACAACTGGCTGATATTCTCACCAAGCCTCTCCCAAGCCGACAGCACGATTACCTCAGTTCCAAGCTTCCGTTCGATTCCGCTCAGCTCAGCTTGACGGGGGATAATAACAGATAGTACTAAATAAATAGTATTAAATAATATTAGTATTTACTATGTACTAATCCTAGTCCTATTAAGATTAGTACTCCTTAATCCTAGTCCTATTAGGATTAGTACTCCTTTCTATATCTCCTATATATATCTCCCATGTATTCCCTTATTAGGTTAACACTTCAATACAATCAATATTCCTTCAAAATCAACAAATAGGGTTGTGGGAACCATGGGTGATTACAAAAATTAATTAGCTTAATAACAATCCTCAAATAGGGTATTGCATTTATCGATAATTCTTTCATTTAGAAGTCTTTTTAATGGATGCACGCATTAGAACTCACCTTGTTGCTACTTGCCGTACCAAGTGGGTAGTTAATAGGAAAAGAATGATAGACATAGATTTTGTGGATACTATCTAATAGGATAGTTTCGATTCGAGCGATGTAATAAGTAAGCCACAAATCAAATATGATGCTTAATATGAAGTGAAGGTAAGTGTTAGAAACTTATAGACATGTAGCCGGACCAAGGTATGGGTTGAAATTTTCTAAATGTTGAACCATGGATTTAGAGATACATAACTTATTACTTTTAATGCAAAACCTTACTAAAGAAATGTTATAACCTAGGGTTATGACATTATGAACCTATGGGGCACAATTAAGCAAATATTTTCTCTCATAACTTAATAAACACCAACAATTTACTCTAGCCACTTGTTATATTTCACAACATTGCACCATTTTTGTTTCACGCCCCCCCCCCCTCCCCGCTCTTTATTTAGTTGTTTTCGTACATTAAAGTTAATTCTATATAATTTTCCTTGTGGGATCGACTACATCCGAATATTTGGGTTCTTTACTTGATACGTCCGGTTATACTTCTTTAGGGAAGTGTAATTTGATCATATCAGTTTTACATTCTCCACCACATGGACAACATTAGTCCTCGAATGACACTTGCCACTCTTAGAAAACTTCCAAGAGTAAAGATTCAGTTAACATCTCTAAACCATATAACAAAACAAATTATTCAATACTCAATCTAGGAGAAACATCAATTTAACATAATCATGAAACTCACAATACAACAAGAAGATAAAAACATATTATACAACCCATTATGCCATAGAACACACATTCCTCATTCCAAATGGCATGAACAATTTTTTTACATTCAGTTTTTATTCCCATATACATCAGTTCTAACTACATAGAAATAATTTTCAATCAATGAATGAATTAGTCAATTTTGCAAAAATCATTCAGAGAATAGGCAGATTTACAGTTTATCACGCCAAGATTTGTAAAAAACATCTTTTAGGCAATTGATGATAGAAACGTGCTAATATGCTAGATAAAACAATATAAACACATTTTAGCACATAGTCATAACCTCGTAGATTGCACAATGCAAGGAATAAATTAAAGTTGATTCCACTAGAGTTCATAAACACAATGCAATATAGCTCTTTTACTCACCATACTCCCCCACATAGAAGGAACTCATATTACTATAGAGAGAAATACAAGAACTAACTATCATCTTCATCACGCTCATCCGACTTTGCTCCTCTAGTGCGGAGTTCATAATAACGCCTCTTCTTTGGAGCATCATCTTTCATAACATTTGGAGTTACATGCTTACCATCTCTAGTAGGATAATCCCTCACTTTGTTTCCATCTTGACAAAGAATAAAACAACTTCGGGTACCCAATAGGCATTCCCCGTAATGCCTCTTTCCACTAGTAGCACATGTAGGCTTTCCTGGCTGAGAAACACTAACTCTCTCAAGATTCACCTTAGCACTCCTAGGTTTATCTTGAATTGAGAACTTCTTCTTTGATATAGGTTGACTTTCATCACTGTACCCACTAATCATAAAGTTTCTCACAATCCTAACTAGTTTAGACTCTTCAATTGATTGACCATAAACAATGAGTCTTGATAGAGTCATATCGTCATGTAGCATGGTCGTACGACATTCTTCTCTAACTAGGTCAGCGACCCAGGTCACAAACCTACTCATCTCATCCCTAGGGTTAGACACTAAGGATGGGCCATATCTAGACAACTTAGAGAACTTTAAAAAGTATTCCTAAACACTAACATTGCCTTGCTTTATATTGATAAACTATTCTACCGTTACCTCCCTCCTCTAACGAGGAAAGTACTTTACAAAAAAAAGATTCTTGAAATTATTCCCACTCAATACGACTCGACTAAACCGGCCTATGCCAAATCCGAGGACCACCCCCTTGATATAACCGGCATCATCGTCGTTATGTGGACTAAGACTAGCCTCTTATCAAACATCATTATTTTCATTGGTTAAGAATGCGGAAAATGTTAAAATTTTCAGTACTTCTACAATGACGTTTACAAAGACATCTACATACACATAATATATTCATCTATAGTATACAAAGACCTTTATTAGATAAACCTAGTGCAATGAAGGTCATACTCAACCATACCAAACATAGTGGTGTCCATGGAGGAATGTACTTCTCCTCAACACACTTACATGTATCATGAGTTCATCCCTAAGCAATTTACAAAAGTCAATTTCCTTTTTAAAATGTGAAATATCAACTTTTAAACAAAGGCATGTTCATGTGTTCTTCCTAGTGAATTCTAAATGGCAAGTCAGACCAAGAACATCACAACAATTATGAAGTAATTTTACCAAATTTTAAGTCGTAACATAGTACTCACCTTCACAGTAAGCATATTTTTAAAAGAATAATACACATCATGGTCACACACATTAACAATTACCTAAACATGCTTTTAATTTTCAAAATTGAGCCTACAACATGCTTCCCAAACAATAAAAGTCACATCATGTTTCAAGACACTAAACATATATTCATTTTAAAGAGACTCAACTTTTCATTATAAGGCTAAACATACAGCTCAGAAGTTAGTTCTACCATATTTCTTATCTCAACTCATGAAGTAAAATTCACAATTATCAATTTAAGATGCACAATACACATGAGAAAACATGGATTGTATGAAAATACCCTTCATGCACTTTGGGATCTTAAAAATATCCTCATGGTAATGTCAATAAATACATATAAAACATGTTAAGGTCATTCAATTCATACTTTATGAAAAACTATATTCATGAACAACCTTAATAAAATTCATTAGATTCAAGTTCAAGTAAGAATAGAAGGAAAAGTTAGAAATATCTACAACCTTACCATTGCATCACCATCCCCCACTTAGGGTACATCCCATATTAAGTAACTTAACCTAACCTTAATTTTTCATCTTTTCAATGTATTTACCATTTAGAAAAAATTTACGGTAAGTCAACCAAGGCATTCTAAATATCATCTCCTAGGCAATTTATACCCAATTATCAAGTTTGGTCATACGATTCAACAACATATGATTTTCATACAATACAATAGACACAACGGTCATACAATAAACCCTAAACATTACAGTAAGGTGACTTCAAAGTCACAAAAACCCACATCATTATCCTACCATAACAAACATACTACATTCACACCTAGGATCAAGGTCATACAAGGAACTCCAGTTCATTCCAGACAACTAATCAAGGACCACACATAAACAAAGACAAAGCATTGAAAACTTTTGAGCACATATTTTTAGGGTAGCATGCTTCTGTAGCTAGTCACCAAGTATTTTAAGATCAAATTAGTATATAAGGCTACCATAATGCAAAATCATATCATAACACATCATCCCAAAAGACACTAGTTTTAACCATAATAACTTTTAACATGCTTTAACTATAACATGACATTCATTTCGGAATATAACATGCTATTTCACATCAGTCTCATGTATATCTATAAATGGCATCACATCATCCAAACATACAAAAATTCAGCTTTACATATAATTATGAAACCATATACAAAGGTAAGCATTTAAACTCACCTTTTCTCCCTCAAGCATAGAATCAATCTCATTCAAACAATCATATCTTAAGGACCACCGGATCAAAAAACTTAACAAAGAGATCTTTTAGAGTTAAGTTCTATGGCACGATATGAGATAGATCAGAAGGGAAAATGAATCGTCCTATAGACTTTCGTACCATTTGATGTGTCGCGACTCACCACTGATGCTATGGGACTCTACTAGATATGGCAATATCAGACTTCATTGACCCTAAACAACTTTTAAAAACCTTATGCTCTGATACCACGTTTGTAACACCGGGGAGCAACCCCTAGAAGTAACATGGCGTACATGACCTCTCGGAGATCTTATACAAGCCCATAATTATCATTTATCGCATTGTCGTAGTAAATTTAGCGGAAAATTTACAACTATTCATAGAACATCATATGCTTGAAACATCATCATATATATATATATATATATATATATATATATATATATATATATATATATATATATAATATATATATATATATATATATATGTAATAATACATTTTAAGATCATAAGACTTTTTGCCTTATTAGACTCAACAACATTAAAATACAGTAGGGACACGACCCTTAAAACATAATACATAACTGTACAACATTTAATAAACATACATTAAAACATTAATAGGGAATCCTTGGAACTTAAGGACCCCTTTCCTTGAGATTGGGAATAACATATTAAGCTCCTCAATCATAGACATCCTTTACGCATCTACAACCTACACTTAATATAAAAAGTAGAGGAAAATAGGATTAGTACAAGTATGCACTAAGTATGGCAACAATGCAAAAACATAAATTTAAAAGGGACATTTTCTTAAAAATTATATTTCATGCATTTTTAGTAAATATTCATAAAACCATTAGATAATAGCATTTATATCATTCACATACTTCATATAAACATATTCAAATGCCAAACATTACATATGATCACATATAGAATTTAATTCATTTTTAAGGCACCTTAAATTAAGAACTCTTTCCCTTAGTAGTGAGCATTATTTTCTTTTATTCATTAACATTCCAAGTAACCCTTTAGTGAGACTTGTTGCATTGTATCACCTTAAGGTCACAAAGAAAGCACACATACAACCTACAAAACAAACATATATCCTCTTATAAGTATAATACATCAAAGACACATTTAAGTCAAAACCTTAGGACACTATAGTAAGCTCCACCAATGTACACATATATTTTCTTTTCATCATAAATATCATTATTATACCATCTAACTTTTCCTTCTATAGTAAGCTCCACCATGTTGATGAACCCAATCATAGTGTACGCGTGCAATGCACATATGAAAACCCATAACCCCACACATACTTAGAAACCCCTCCATTAGACAACATACCTTAACATTCAATTCCTACATAACCTAGTAAGTAGAAGCAACTTCATTCATGTCAATACAAGACCTTATCATATAGTCGTTTAGAAAAACATAGTGCATAGAAGCATATGATCACATATCATAGATTCATACCATGCATACGTACATATTAGGTCACCTTCCTAGAACTTCCTAAGGAGCTACTTGTGCAATGTATGCATGGCTTCATTACTTCCACCTATCCTAAGTAACCTCACATAAGTCCTCCTAGTTAGGATCCCATTCATTTACATCTATTTTCCATTTTACTTTAGGGAAACTATAGCCTTAGCTAAAACAAAGACGATGAGTGCTAATCATGGAATTTGGTGTTATAAAGCCTTACAACATACGATGGTTTTTCTACCAACCCAAGCTAGAACATTAACACATGCTAACATATTAAGTGATATCACATTGCTGGATTGTATGTGGCAAGCATAGTTATGGAACTTGGAGGTACATATAAATACGGTCTTTATGCAAACATGGGGGATTGTGGTTATTCACTATTAGAAATCGTATTTATGCCTATTAAGGCATTGTGGTAATCCATCTCATGAGATTTATGGTAGACCTTCCTTCCCACATTGGGAAAGTACACACATACACATATTTCAAGTATACTCGGTGCTAATCTAAGTTCCCTTTATAAAAGAGTTCATTAAAATTACTTTATAAATTATAGGCTTAAGAGATTCATCCCCTCATATACTTAGATCATTTGTCATAGATGAATGTTCATCAACATAAATCATGTGAGAAGATCCTTTCACATGGGCATAGAATAAGAATTAGCACCATCTAGTTTAGGATACACTTCAGCACACCTTTCAAGGCTCCTTTATTGACTAGATCATCATTCATGTGTGTATGTATATATATAATTGAGCAAACCATTCATATAGAACATGAATATCAAACATGTGCATATATCAATGCATAAGTCTATATGTGTATGTATATAAGCAATCCTTTCATATGAACACTACAAGTCACTATGCACAATCATACTTCATCATATCATATTGTTAACATCATAGAATATACGTCATATTCATTACATGTTCATACAATCCTATGGATTTCCTTAGAAGACCAACCTAAAAAATATCGCATCAAGATGCACATGTGCAATACATAGTAAAAGTCACATACCTTGCCTATGCTAGTATATCGATGAAGTCATCTTAGTAAATGATACATCACACAACATCATAGAATGATTAACATAGAAAAAGACTCATTTATTTTAGACTTACTACATTCTTAAAGTAAGCTTTAGTAGTTATGTACTAATCATAGATTTACATCACATATAGCATCATACGACCTCATCATAGGCAGAAAATACATATAACCTTAACATAGCCATTGACATGGTCATAACAATAGTAACATTAACTAGATTCACAATTGGAGAAGAGGACTAGGCACAAGTTACACCTAAGGTGATCATCATAACAACTCCTTTATAAAATAATTAATCTTCCTTAAAGGCCATGGTAAATACATATGTAGTAACAATAAAGTAATCACAGCCACCATAAGTTACCATACCACACAATGCAATACAAAGAATTTATCAACTACATTAATATAAAAAAAGTAAGGAGATAAGGGTTCTTACCAATTTATTACCCGTTGATCATCATTGATCAATCCACCCGGAAAATTATAACTTTTTCTTATATAGAATGGAGGTTTACATAGACTTCCACATAAGAAGAATGCATAGGCTTCTCACAATAGGTCATAAGAAAACATGGGAATTCATTCTTATACTGTCTCAGATCAACAATCTATGCGAAGTCAAACAATCAGGGAAAATCCATTATGCAAATCCGGAGTGACCACATAAGGCTTACATAAGTATCTTCAATAATAGGAAAGAAATTATGTCTACTAGACAAAAAAGTACTTCTAAGATATAGTGTGTGCTATCATCCTCGAACTAGGTGGTATACCAAAACTTAGAGACTCTAGTCCAAACTTTCTTACATTAGCCTCAATGATACCTCAACGTCCCGAACCTACACTGTTTAAGGAAAAAGGGATGAAATATGGGTTTGTTCAAACAACAAGTACTTAGTATGGTCCTTATGCATAAAAATTGTTAATGCGTAAAAAAAGTACAATTTAGTAAAAACTACGAACAATCACCAACAATTCAATATTCACATATAAGGAACATCATAATCATATCAACATATAAGTAACTCAAGCAAGACTTGTGCAATACCAAGAATAAATCCCCACAAACCTATTCAAAAACTATGTATAACGTTAAGCAACCCATTTCGTAGATAGAAAACATTCTCATATATATCATTCTTCAAATATCAAGTCTAGTCATAGCTTATCAACATAATCATAACCTTAATTATATTCATAATAGAACACTACTAAAACAACCATATAGGTTCCCGCATATGCAATGTGTAAAGGTAGTCACATACCCTCCCTCACACTATGTAGTAACCTTTAACACAACCCTAATAGATGTTTACATGCATAACTTGTTCATACCTTTAATTTGGGGAAATAATTACCATAACGGTCACACCGAAAAGAGAGGGTTAATAGTTGCCTAATGTGCAACAATTCATACATAGGTATTATAGGTGGATAAACTAAGATATAGTCCTATGAGTGTACATAGTTAAGGGTCAAGGAGATTATATCTTTAAACCTTGACTACTAATCGTAAAGGTTTCATCCTCTTGACTCAACACATGTCTTGGGAATCCACACTACTACTCGTGACGAAAACCATGTGGGAGCCAAACTTACTAACATGAGACCTTCCTTTTAATAATCATCATATAGCATCATATAAGTTCACATTAGTCTCTTTTAGACCCTTATGTAAATATTTTATCATAATAGTTAATAGGTGATGACAAGTGAGAACTATCCTTTCACTTTAGGCAAAACATTATAATCATGAGAAACTACATTGAACCATATAATGATCACGTCATAACATAATAACATACATCATAGAAAAATTCATGATATAGGGTTAGGGATGAGGAATCTTTCTCACTAACATCACAACAACACAATTTGCTATAGCATCATTATCACAAAAGTAGATTTCACCTTCCTTAATTGAGGTCAAAGGAGAATTAAGATCATACCTCATTACCCTTCATGGGACTTCATACTTCAATAAGAAAAAATTAACAAACTACATAAGGAATAGGGCAATTCATGAAGTATTAACATAATAAAAATAAATGTAAATAAGTAACATGTTCATCAACCTTAACAATTCACCTTAGTATTTCCAAGAAATTGGGGATTTTGGGGAACAACATGGGTCAAGGGAAAACTAATGGAAGTTCATCAATTAAGCATAAATTAGTGCATAAATAGCATTAATTCATTATAATTCATCATAATTAACTCACTATTCCGTTTTAGAAAGAAGGCCCCTGTGAGGACAAAAAACCCTTTTTTGGGGGGATTTATAAATCATCTTTTGAAGGACCTCTTGGGGAAAGCATTCCCAAGAGTGAAATAAATCATACCTTTTAGATGAGAAAGCCGCGTAGTTTGGTCGAAAAACATGACTGCTTGAACTACTTCATGGAGCTCTTTTTGACTTTTATGGAGTTTTGAAGGAAGAGAGAGAGTTGGGAGACAGAGAGATTTTGTGATTTCAAATTGCGGGACTTGATTTGAGTGATAAAATTTGGCTAAAAGTTAGTCTAATACATTATATAGTCACCCTTTACTAGGTTTATTTGTGAAATCAAAACACCCTAGATAAGTTTTTTTTACGAATTTGTGAAGTGTCTCTGCGTCGTGGGGTCATCACACACTTTATTTGGTAAATGAAATTTGAACAAGTGAGGTCAATGTGATCTGTGCGTCGTGCAGAAACCCACTGAATGCTCACTTACGCAGGCTGCTTTGGTAGACTGCCCACACATGTTGGGGTCTTTCCCAAGGACCCTTACGGTGGTCCTAAAGGTATTGTTATTAGACGTTTAGACTCAATATAATATACACCACCTATACAAAGTATTTTTTAAATGTTTTATACTTCATTTGACCGTCAGAAACCTTCCCCAAACAAAGGGACATATACTAGTTAAATTTCGTAATTTTTCCGGACGTCAAGGCATTTCTTAATGCTATGGCTGTGGAACTTCTCAATAAATTTGTTTACACTTGTTTAGACTTAAAATCATTTTTAATTGACATTTAAGTCTCTAGTATAGTTTATCGAAATTTCTTGGTGTGTCAATACTTCCACACACACACCCTTACAAACCATTCCTCCCTAAATGAGTCTCTACACCTTTTTATAGGTAGAAAGACTCAAGACTATCATCCAACCAACAAACAATATAATAATGAGTCACGGATCATGGGAGGAAATTACAAATCCTTTCAACATAGAAACATGATATCAATAATTAGGAATTAACGTCACACATACTTATAAAAAAAGCTCAACATTTCATATCACATAGGAAGGTACTATGTTTTCCATTTCAATATGAGCTCAATATGAACATTAAAAGTTGACATGTTGATTTCTTTTCTAAATAATATCAAGTATTTTCATTATGATCTTCCATGAACAGTTATAGCAAATAACATACTAAGGTGAAAGCCAACATAATAAACATATTTCATAGAAAGACAAGAAGTAAACTTAGGTATGAATTTCTCCTATAATATGCACATAATTAGAAAAACATGATAAGTTCAACATAATAAATGTTGTCATATAAATAATGTACTAACCTTAATCTTGGCTAGGAGTAAGGGGGAAAAGATGAGGATATCGGGTCTATTGTTGGCCTCGGCCTCCCATTTTGTACCCTCAACAAGATGGTTCCTCCATAAGACCTTTACGGATGCAACCTCCTTATTACTCAATTTTCTAATTTGGTGATCCAACATCTCAATCAGGACTTCCTCATAAAAAGACTCCTCCTTTACCCCCCAAACCTTCTAAAGGAAGAATGGACACCGGATCGCCTATAAACTTCTTAATCACAAATACATGAAATAGTGGATGAATAATGGAAAACTCATTTGGCAATTTCAATTCATAGGCAACACTCCTATCCCTCTTAAACATTTCATAAGGCCTCACTTAACGTGGACTAAGTTTCCCCCTCTTTCCAAACCTCATCACCCCTTTTATTGGTGAAATTTTCAAATAAACTCAATCTCCTACTGGAATTCAATTTTTATAATTGTCGGGATAAGATTTTGTCGACATCACGACGCCTTAAGCCTATTTCTTATAAATAGAAATTTCTCAAGAGATTCATAAAAAAAGTCAGGATGAAGTAGGGCAAACTCACCTACCTCATACCATCAAACCTGAAATCTAAACATCATCCTATAAAGTGCCTCAAAGGGTGCCATGGATATCGTAGAGTGGTAGCTATTATTGTAGGAGAATTAAATCTAAGGTAGGTGATCATCCCAATTACCTTTGAAGTTGTTGACGCAAGCCGTCAACATATCTTGAAAGGTTCAAATAGTGCATTCCTCTTGACCATCCGTCTTGGGATGAAAAGGGGTACTAAGTTTCATATTCGTACCAATCCCACTTTGGAAATCATTCAAAAAATTGGAGGTAAATTGAGTACCTCCATCCCAAATGATGAAAAAAGGGGCTCTATGAAATGTCACTATTTCTTTGAGGTATAATTTTGCATAATCTTTTGCTGAATATTTGACTTTGCCTGGAAGAATATATTTGGACTTAGTCAAACTATCAAAAATGATCCACATTGAGTCATGTTGCGCTCGGGTATGTGGTAGCCCAAGTATGAAATCCATGTTAATATCCTCCCACATCCACATTGGATGTCTATATTTTGAGTCAAGCCACCCAACCTTTGGTGCTCCACTTACACTTGTTTTAAATTTGAATACTTAGCGACAAAATATTCCATATCACTTTTCATACCATTCCACAATTATGTTTCTCGTAAGTCGTGATACATCTTTCTGGCACCCAGGTTAATGGAATTTCAGGAGCAATCAACCTCTTCCATGATTAATTCCCTCCGGTACACACAATCCTTCCTGGTACCCAAGCACCGTATCTTCCCCTATAGAGAAGGACACATTAGCTTTACTAACGACGAATTCCTTAACTCCATCAATAAATAATTCATGTGTTTCTTGGATTTCATACAAACTACTAGAGTCGACTTGGAATTATGGCGAACCATGAGACCACCTTAAAGAGAATCTTCTTGTTGGACCCCAAACCGGGCAAACCTACGAACCTCTTTTACTCGCTCTTTCTTATCCTTTTGACATGCATCGCACTACCTATGTATACTCGACTCAAATAATCCGCCACCACATTAGCTTTCCTGGGATGGTAATGGATACTCAGATAATAATCTTTTAGAAGATCCAACTATCTTCATTAACATAAATTCAAGTCAATTTTTGGGTGAATACAAATTCTAGACTGTTATGATCCGTGAACTAGTTATCATGCACCCCATATAGGTAGTGTCTCCAAATCATTAAGTAAAATACCACGGTTGCAATTTAAAGTTCATGTATTGCATAATTTTTCTCATGTGCCTTGAGTTTTAGAAGCATACGCTATGACATTTCCATGTTGCATAAGCAAAAATCCTAGACTCACACGGGAAGCATCACAATAATTAGAGGTGAGTCTATCTTTCAAGAATTAGAAACTCTTTTCAAATTATTCCGACCATTCAAATTTGAAAATTTTTCGGGTTAATGTTGTTAATGAATATGAGATAGATGAAAATCCCTCAACAAGCCTCGTATAGTTGCCGACCAACCTAGAAAATGTCTAATGTAGGTAGGACTCAAATGTCAACCCCTTTACTAGAGACAATGTCACCAAGAAAATCGACCGACCTTAACCAAAAATCACACTTGATAAACTTAGCAAAAAGTTGGTTATCTTTAATAACTTGCAAAACTATTCTCAAATGATCCATATGATCATTCTTACTCCATGAATATATAAAAATATCACCAATCAGGAAAATCACGAACAAATCAAAATACATTCTAAAAACTCGATTCATGAGGTCCATGAAGGACACTAGGGAATTTGATAGACCAAATGACATAACAAGGAATTTGATATGACCATATCTTTTTCGAAATATCATTTTTGGAATATCAACCTACCTCACAATATGTTTTTAATTACCCAATCTTAATTCAATATTTGAAAAGTAGCTAGCTCCTTGGAGTTGATAAAATATGTCATAATTACTAGGTATTGGTACTTATTCTTTATTGTGACTTTGTTCTATTGACGATAATCCATTCACATTTTCAAACACCCATCCTTCTGCTTCACAAATAATACCGGTCACCCCATAGAGATATGTTTGATTGAACAAAAACCTTATCTATAAAATTAAAGAGTTGAGCCTTTAGTTCTTTAAACTCTCCTAGGGCCATACAATATGGAGGAATGAAAATAGATTGTGTATCTTTTAAATAGATCTATACTGAAATAAATCTCCCATTCGGGAGGGATTCTTGGAAGATTGATCGAAAAGACCTCTGAAAACTCCCTTACCATGTGTACCAACTCTATGGACGGGACCTCGTATTCAAGATCCAGGACTCTTACTATGCGAGACAACCCTTTGCAATTAACTTTCAAGCTTTTACACACGAAATGATCTTATCCAAAGGATTTGGGTTTCCTCACTTCCACTAAAAAATGGGTGCATTCGGAAATTAAAATTTTACCACCCTAGACCTATAATTAATAGAGGCAATACGCGCATACAACCAATCCATTCCCATTATAAATCAAAATCTATAAGATGTTGGGTAGTATATCAAATTTCTTAGCTATAACAGGGGTCACAAATGATAATGTAGCTCAAGTCATCACTAATCATGTTGCTGCAAAGCTAACCTCGGACATGGACCTCAACCAAATGCAGGTAATCCCACTTTTAGAATCCGGAATTTCATTAGGATGAACCCTCCTACATTTCATGGCACAAAGGTTTATGAAGACCATAAATCCTCATAGATGAGGTGTTCAAGGTGGTTGAATCTATGGTCGTGAATCCTACAGAGAAGACATATCTGGTAGATTGGGAAGTGGTCAAAGAGGGAATTCTTGATACGTATTTCCCTTTATATTTTAGGGAGAGAATTTTGATGAAATTCATGAACCTTCATCAAGGGGGAATGATTGTGAACGAGTACTCTCTCAAATTCGCCCAAAACTCTATGTATTCCCCTAACATTGTAGTCGACCCTAAGGTTGAACAAATAAATTTATGACGGTGGTGTCTAGCTTAGTGGAAAATGAGTTCTTTACAGAAATTCTCCTCAATGACATGGATATCTCTTGAGTTATGGTGTATGCTAAAAATCTTTACATGTCCAAGATTTGGGAGAGTAATAGGGATGGTAAGAGTCCTAGGGTTTATGAACCAAGTAAACCCTAAACTTAGAAGGATATGGATTCGAACAGTGAATTCCCATGGAGGTGACCATACTTTTGAGAGGTCTAGGTGTACTACTCGTAGAAAGCAACACTTGGTAGGTCTCTTGCCGGTATGGAAGGTTGCTTTTCGTGTGGAAATAAGGGTCAACAAATGAGAGAATTCCCTAAACTCAAGAATAAAGGGAAATAGGTCTAGAAAGATCTTAAGGTGGTCTACATCCTAATGATCCAAAGAGGAATCATTTAATTGCACTCGGATGTAGAGGACAAGACTAATCTGGAACAAAAGCCCCAGTAAGTCATATTTTCTTTATTCTTAGTTATTATCTCTTACATGGTTTTACCCTATGTGGGGGGAGTTTAAGTTGCAAGTATCCTTAAGTTATGATCTTCATTGTTTATATAATGTTTTACGTACTATATATGTTACCATTACTATATGGGTAGATTGGTAATTAATTTTAAAATTCCATATCTGTGGGTAGCTAGTTATATTAACTCAATTGCTTGAAGTATTGTTCATATGAACCATGGTTTGATAGAAGTTTTTACATTTTGAGCTTTGAAATTGTATGATGAGCATGTCTAATGTTTAAGAAGGGATTTCTTCCATAAATCAAGATAAAATGAAGAAATATGTGCGTTCCTTGAATTGTGGAAACTGTTCCAACGAGTTTCATGTGTTGCTAAAGATGCATAATAGTCTTATGTTGGTGTTTGTTGTAAGCTTGTTTCATTAACTAAGAATGTTTTTACCATAATGTGATGCTTTTTATGCTTCGAGTTGAGTTCTTGATGTCCATAAAAGTGTTTAGTTTCATTCGAGGACGAACGTTGTTCCATGTGGGGATAATGTAACGTCCCTAAAATGAACTAGGTGAAACTACACCCATGTGTGACGAACCAAATGTACCCCTTGCATTTAGGGCAACCATTAGGTTGGAAAATTGCTTACTTGACCTTCCCGATGTATTTTACTAGACAAATGCTATCGTTTATTACATTGGATATGAAAAGTAGTGCGTAATTCAAAATTTTCACGACAATTACAATGAAGAGAAAATATCTATTATAAATACTAATAAAGAGTCTTGTCTTCACAGTATAACTTAACGACAGACATAAACATCTTAGGTACACGATCCTTATACATTGAATTAAAATACATAATGAATCTTAATAGTAGAAACTATGGAATATAACTATGTCCTCGAATATATGAGGGACCACTTAGTCTTGAGAGAGTCGATTCCCAAAGTTGTCTTATAATCTTCAATTTGCCTCAAACCTATACTTATTAAGTATTGAAATGTATGGGCTTAGTACAAAACAATGTACTAAGTATGACATATAGGAAAACATGGGAAAAGGGACATTTTAGTAAATAAAGCTTTAATGCCAATTAAGTAAGACCTTCATGAATATTTAAGTAAAATAACTTAAGGACATCATTTAGCACATAAGAAAAGGTTTCCATAATTTTAGAATAAATAATTATCACATCCAGGTATACCCCATAGAAGTAACTGACGTCATAATCCTTTTTAATGTCTAAGACTAGCCTCTTAGTTTCATGTCATTACATCCATAGGTTGGAAAATGCGGAAACATTTAAAGCTTTTAGACATAACAAAATGATTTCTCTATTTGGAGTTTTACATAGACCTCTACATACACATAATATAAATTCATATCGAGTATGCATAAACCCTTTATATAGGAAGGTTACAAAGGCTTCTAATTTTATCGCACATATATATAATAATATGGAATAAAGTCTCAATGATTGTCTCGTCTCATACTATCTAAACGGATATCACCATATGGGCATAGTCCTTACATCAATTCGACAAGACCATATATAGGTCACACAAAAGTACAATATTTAAATAACAAGGAATGAAATGATAGAGCCAATAAGCTCATAACAAAATCCAAAGCTTGAATATGGCATTGCCCTTAAAAGTTGAGGACCTACCCCGTTTGGATGAAAGAAAGAATCCAAGCCTTCAACAATATCGCCTCCCAAACTCTTCAACGACCGGAACCTAAAATGTTTGGGACAAGGGAAGAAAATGGGCTTAGTACTCCACATGTACTAAGTATGATATCATATTTACATACACAAGCAAAACATGGTAAAATGAAATTTGTATTAAAGCATGCCATTCTACCCCTTTAGGGAATTAATGCAAAGTCAAATAAGTAATTTTAATCAACCAAACATGCTTACTATCTCAAGAAGTAATACTTATTCCATCACACTTGAAACCATGATTAAATACAACTCTAAAATCAAGGAATAATATCACAAGAATGAATAAGATTTAAACATATCATAATAAGCAAGACAACTACTCACATGTCCTTATCAAGTCCATAAGTGCAATGGCCAAGCAAAGCCCCGTAACGTTACTCAATAAAGTATCCTAAACAACAAAACACGACCAATGTCCAACTTTACATATCATGGCATTTAGTCTTGCATTTCATTGTATATTATAATTATAATCCATGGCATATTATTAAATTAACTAATCAACATATAGTATCAACAATATGACATGTTCACCATATACATCATATATTATCATAGCATAAACATATAAGAACCTCCTCCTAAGACTCCCCTCAAGACTTACTACTGCAATTTCTAGTTAGAGTCTCATGCCCCTACCTATACTAAGCAATACCCCTTAGGTTATCCAAGTTATAGCTCAATTCCTTTAATTTGTTTAAGATTTTGGGAACATCTTTCCCTAACCGTCATAGACCACATGAGCTACTATTGAATCTGATGTCATAAACCCCTACCGCGTAAGAAGGCGGACTGCTTGCCATGGTAGTACTGAAACATAAAACATAGCAACCACGTGGATCCACTAGCTAGTATTCCTACGGGGCAACATAGTTCAAGAATTAGTAGATTTAGTTGGGACCCTCTTTATGCGCCATGCATTATAGTATCCAATCTCAAGAGTAATGCAGTGTTCCTACCTTCCTAATGTGGGGAAGGACACTTCTCTATCAAGTTTACTCGGTGCTAAGCTAGAGTCTTTTTTGAAATGTCTTTAAGCCTTTAATTATCAATCATAATATCATTTAGGCCATATGATATACCCGTTATATATTATCATCGTCAATAGCTAAATAAGAATTGTATGAGTATGAGTCCTTTCATCATTATTCATTTAAGTGACGTTAACACTTTAGCATTTCATAACATATTAAGCCTCATTTATAGTTTTCATCATCTTTATAGCAAATAAACCTTAATAAACCTCACAACATAGTAAAAACAATTCAATTTAACATCATACCACCCTATAATCCTAGTATAAGTCATACTCCATTGTAATATTATGGATTAACAACAATTAATCACAATTGTACGTAAAGATAGAGATTCTAAGACTTACAAACTATTTCTCATAGTTTATCATCAAGGTTTTACCCCAACTGATAACTCATCCCTACTTGGGGAGTAACATCATCTCAAAATGATAACCAATAGAATAACATGGACAATTGCATCTGTATAACACAATTCATCTTTAGATCACAACTTGAGACAAGGTGCATAGGCTAATTTTACATTATAATTCATATCCTAAATAACATCTCAAGAACTAGCATTATAGGCCTATATTTCATCTTAATAATATCATAATATCACAATAGGATAAAAATCTAATCGACAACCAAATCAATTGAATGATCACAATATAACATAGGTCAAGATAATTACCTAGGGTTAGGGATAGAGGATCATATTCTTCAATTTAGGCCAAACCATCAACAATTATCATAAAAAAAACTTGAATTACATGTTAATTTACACAATATAATCCTAAGAATTCATTAACAACCTGATATATGACTTCAATTTCATATTAAATTAAAACCATTAAAAAACTCAACTTTTATAAATCTATTTTGAAGGAACCCTTTGAGGAAAGATATAAAAGGTGAATAGAACCTATAACTTAATGTTTTTGTTCAATTTGATGAAGAATCCACCCTTTTTTTTGAGCCCCCAAAACCCTAGTTCTTGGTAGCCTTCAATGGTGAGTTCATGTAGATAGACAAAATAAGAGAAAAGGAAGAGTGTTTATTTTAAGAGTTTTCTTTAGGTTTATGGGGGATAAGGGTACTTAAACTGGGTTTAATTAACTTAATTAATCTCACTTTAATCCCTAACTAGCAACTAAGACACTTAATTAATTAAATGAATCCATTAAAGATTTAACTGTGAAACTCGAGCCTCACCAATGAGTCCCCGATCGACGATCCGTCGGTGAGTGGATGGACAACACCCCTCCTCCATCCTGCACTCCATTTTCTCAGTCTGAGACATTTCAGTCAAGGGCTTTCTCAAATTTTTCTAAGTGTGGGATGATTCAGGCCTCGACATCGCGTCAACCTCCTTTTTGTCGTGTGTAATAGTATCTTGGTAAGAAGGAGCCTTCACGAATCTTTCTAAGTGTGGGATGATTGTGGCCTAGACATACCGTCGAGCCACACACAGACCGTTGTCTGTCTCGTCGATGCACACTGCCAGTCTGTGCCGCATCAAAATATTGGGGTGCTCTTCAAGGGCCCTTGGTTAATCGTTGGGGAGTCGTACCCATAAGTTTCAATCATGAAACAACTCAAATCACCATTTAGCTACCTTTCCACCCATTTTCGTACATTTCCGACTACTAAAATTCAGTCAAAAGGCTGAGGTACACTAACATCCCTTTGAACCAACTTCCAGGATGTTTTTTGATGTTTTGGTTCTTAAACCTCTAAAAAGACCTATACTATTTACAAATGGACATAGAAACAATGTTTAGACTTAATGACACTTATGCTAGGGTTCACAATGTGTCTTGGATTTTGAAGGTGTTACTTTACCCCCTCCCCCGTAAGAACATTCGTTCTCGAATCACACTAAAATTCTTTTGAAGGAAGTAATAGACCCTAGACTAGAAGCTCAATCAATTAAAAACATCAATTTAACATAAATCATGTCACTTCAACATGGCAAATATCAAATTTCATATTACCACACCTAACGCTCAAAACACATCATCATGAAGCATTTCCTTCTCACAATATTTATAAGCTCAACATATATCACATGAGTCAATTAGCACAATGTTCAACTTAAAAACATGCTACCTATTATTTCATGAAGATTCACCATATCAAAATGCACAACATAACTCAAAGCAAGAAAAAACCAAAAATTCAAGTTTTTAATAGCAAGATTTTATTATGACCCACATAACTAGGACTCAATTTCTCGTTCTTGCCAAACCTAACCACCACTTTCATCGTTGAAATTTTTAAAGACACCTTATAATATTCTTCAAACTCCAAATCACATGTCCTATTATGGAATAAAACCTTTGCCTACTATAGGCCATTTGCAACCGGTTCCTTATGATATGAACGTTTGCCAGAGTCTAATAAATCAACTCAGGACCAAGAGGTGATGGCTCACCCACTTCAAACCATTCAATTGGTGAACTACACCTCCTACCATGCAACGCTTCTTAGGGAGCCATCGAAATGGATGAATGAAAACTTTTGTTGTTGGAAAATTCCACTAAAGGTAAATGCCTATCCCAACTCCTATTAAAATCAATAATGCATGCTCTAAGCATATATTCAAGCATTTATATCATACGATCCGCTTGACCATCCTTTTGGGGATGAAAATGGTGCTCAACTTCAATGTAGTACCTAACCCTTTTTTAAACGACCTCAAAAATCTAGATATGAATTTTGCACCGCGATTCGATATGATGGATAACGGAATGCCATTGAGGCACGTAATCTCATCTAGGAGGATTCTTTAATAATCCTCATCCGAATATTTATACTTGACGGGGATAAAGCGAGTTGATTTAGTCAATTGATCCATAACCACTCATATGGAATCATAGGACTTTCGGGTCTGGGTTAAACCTACTACAAAGTCTATATTGAAATCTTCCAACTTCCAAGTTGGTATTTTGATCCCTTGTAGTAAGCCACCCAACTTTAGGTGTTCGACCATTACTTTTGGCAATTCAGACATTTAGCGACAAATTCCGCTATGTCC
This sequence comes from Solanum corneliomulleri, assembly GCA_027704805.1. Taxonomy (NCBI): domain Eukaryota; kingdom Viridiplantae; phylum Streptophyta; class Magnoliopsida; order Solanales; family Solanaceae; genus Solanum; species Solanum corneliomulleri. Next base: position 23,664,312 of record JAKWIY010003059.1, read on the forward strand.
CTTTTTAGACATTCCCAGCAATAAATTTTCCTTAGGTCATGGTACATTTTTGTCGACACCGGATGAATTGAGTAGCGGGACCCATGTCCTTCTAGTAAGACCTGATCCCTCAACCCATCTACATCGGGAACACATAATCTCCATTGGTACCTTAACACACAATCCCCAAAGGGAGAATGATTAATTCAACTTGCCAAGAACCAATTCTTTCAACTCCATTAAGGCTAAATGAAGGTGTTTTTTGTACTTCACCTAAACCACTAAAGATTACTCATAATTATGATGAACTATGGCACCCCCATTTGAAGAACTCTCCAACCTCACCCCAACCTAGCCAACCTATACACTTCCCTTGCTAGGTCCTTTTTGGCTTCGTCAAGATTGGATAAACTACTCATAATAATATGACTTAGGTCATCTGCAACTACATTAGCCTTGTCGGGTGGATAAAGGACACTCATATAATAATCTTTAAACAACTCATGGCACTTTCTGTGTCGTATGTTTAACTCTTTCTGGGTAAACACATATTAGATACTCTTATGGTCAGTAAAAACATCAACATGAACCCTATAAACTAATGCCTCCAAATTTTCAAAGCAAACACCATGTCTGCTAAATCAATGTCACGTATGGGGTAAATCCTTTCATGTACCTTAAGTTTCCTACAGGAATAAGCTATCACCTTCCCGTTTTACATATGCACACACCCACAACCCACTCGGGATGCGTCACAATACACCACAAAATACTTTTTACCCTCTGGTAAGTTCAACGCTGGAGCAAAATTAACCCTATCTGTCAATAGTTGGAAGCTCTTCTCACATTCCTCCCACCACTAAATTGTTTTTACTATTTTGGATCAAAGTAGTCAAAGGAGACGCAATGAATGCGAAAACATCCATGAACCTGCGATAGTAACCCACTAAACCAAAGAAACTCCTGATGTCAGTCGGAATCAATGGTCTAGGCCATTGGTAACCACTTCCGCTTTCATTGGGTGTACTTCAACTCCCTTACTAGAAATGATGTGCCGAAGAAAAGTTACCGATCTCAACAAAAACTCACACTTTTTATAGTTTGCATACAATTCATGTTCTTTAAGGGTGTGCAACACTCCCTCATATGACCCATATAATCACCCTTATTCTTCAAGTATACCAACATATCGTCAATGAACGTAATGAAAAATGAATCTAGGTAATTTTAAGATACTCTATTCATTAGGTGCATAAAGGCCGTCGGAGCATTAGTGAGACCGAAAGAAATGATCAAGAACTCATAATGCCTATGCCAAATCGGAAAATCCATCTTCGGTATGTCCTACCCTCTTACCCTGAGTTGATTATACCCCAACCTAGATTCTACATTTAAAAAGTAACTAGCCCATTGGAGTTGGTCAAATAAGTCATCAATCCGAGGGAGAGGGTACTTATTATTAATGGTGACCTTGTTGAGCTGGCGGTAGTCTATACACATTCTCAAAGACCCATCCTTCTTTTTGAAAAATAATACCAGAGCACCCTATGGAGATATAAGAGGCCTTATAAAGCCTTTGTCAAGCAAATCCTTGAGTTTAGCCGTCTACTCTTTCAGTTTTGCCAGAGATATCCAATGTAGAGGCATTAAAATGGGATATGTCTCTGGTAGCAAAATCGATACCAAAATCAGTTTCTCATTTGGGAGGAATACCTCGAAATTCATTAGGAAAAACCTCCATAAATTCATTCACTACGGGGACAGACTGAATAGGAGGAATTTCGAAATCCAAATCTTGGACTATTACTATGAGATAGAGACAGACTTTTGAGATCATTTTACATTATTTTGGACAAGATATGATGCGCGCTCTAGTAATAAAATTTCCCCCCTTCCACTCAACAATGGGTTAACTTGGGAAGTTAAACCTCGCCACTCTTGTCCTACAATTAATTGATGCAAAAGATGCATGCAACCAATCCATACCCAATATAATATCAAAATCAAGCTTATCGAGTTCTACTAGAGCAACCTAAGAATATCTAATGGGTAATGAAATAGGACATTTTCTATATACCATTCTAGCAACAACTGACTCTCCCGCCGGAGTAGACACTAGAAAAAGCTCATGCAACATATTCTGTGAATCATCACACATTTTATCTACTAGTGGTGTAACAAAGGACAAAGTAGCACCCGAATCAAATAAAGTATACACATCAAGGGTAAAGATTTTTACCATACCGGTCACTACGTCGGGAGAGGTTTCTAGCGAACCCCTAGAGCACAGAGCATAGAAGCGTAATCACTATACTTGAGATAGGCCACTACCCTTGTTTTGATTCTTCAAGTTTGGACAATATGTAATTTTGTGACAACTCTTGCCACAACTACAGAAATTATCCATCCCCTTAAGGCATTCATCATAGTTCTTTTTACACCACTTTCCATAAGTTGGCTTCTCTTTTGGTGAATTAGAACTTTTTACCTTCTTAAATTTAGGGTTAGACAGCCTATCACCACTAGATCTTGGGAATTTGGTATGTACTTTATTTAAACCTCGCTTCTTAAATTTATGCTTATCTTGTATTCAAGGCCTATTCTTTGAGAAGCCACCTTCAAATGACTTAGACCTCTTAGAAACTGTACTTTTTCTCTTAGCTCTTGCCTCCTCAACCATTATTCCATAAACCATAAGACATGAAATGTTCATGTTGTCATATAGCATGGACGATTGACACTCCCTTGTAAGTCCTCCGACACCCCCATCACAAAACGATTCATTTTGTATCTAGGATCGGAGATTAAAGAACGAGCATATTTGGACAACTTAACAAACTCCAAAGGTACTCATGAACACTTTTCCCTCCTTGGCGAAGTTTATTAACGCTGTCACTTTCTCTTCTCTCATCTCGCTAGGGAATAATCTATCTTGAAAATCCTCCTTGAGATCTCCCAAGTCACTGGACAACCCCTCAACGACTTATTATACCTCAATTGCAAATACCAAGTTTGAGCCACCTCCCGATTGTTTTGGGCCGTCATAACTTGGGCTTAAAACGTCATGACTTGTGCTTGAGTAGTCATTACTTGAGCCATTTAAGTAATAATAGCCCTCATCTCCACCTCCGTCATAGGTGGAAAGTTATCCGGGGCTTGATCAACATTAGCATTCTCCTCAGGTGGAGGACTTGCTCATCATGGGGAGGAGATCCCGCATTAGCAACTTCCTCCTTAAGTCTTCGAGCTGCATTCCTTCGAGTGTTCATATTTCGTATAAGATAAACAATATGATTAGATGCAATAGAACACCATAAGTATACTCGATTTTGCACGATATAAGATTACCAAGAAAGAGAGTGATTCTTACAATCTTATAGGTTTCTACTCATAAGTGTGGAATGCTTCACAATCATGAATAATAACCTACATAGACGTGGTATAGAGAGACATAACTCAATGATTTTCAACCTCATGCTCTGATACCATGTTTGTCTCTTCCAGGTTTACCCTTTTGACGTAATCGGCGTCGTAATCCTTTTTAAGGATTAAGACAAGCCTCTTAGTTTCATGTTATTACATTCATAGGTTGAAAAATGAAGAAAAATTTAAAACTTTTATGTTCCCTAATTTGAGAATTATATAGACCTCTACATGTACAGAATATATATTCATATCGAGTGTACATAGACCTTTCATATAGGAAAGGTTATATAGCCTTCTACTTTTATTGCACATACATATATAAGAATATGGAATAAAGTCCCAATGATTGTCTTGTCTTATACCAACTAAACATATATCACAATATTTTGAAAAGCGCTGACATCAATTCAACAAGACTATGTATAGGTCATATCAAAGTACAATATTCAAATAACAAGAAAAGAAATGATATAGTTAATAAGGTCATAACAAAATCCAAATCTAGATGATGGAATTGACCTTGAAAGTTGAGAACATACCCCATTTTGATGAAAGGAAGAATCAAAGCCTTTAATAATATCGCCTATCTTCAATGACCGGGACATAAAATGTTTGGAACAGGGGAAGAAATCGGGGTTAGTATTGCACATGTACTAAGTATGAAATATTATGCACATACACAAGCAAAACATAGTTAAATGGAATTTTTATCAAAGCATGCCATTGTAACCCTTTAGGGGCTTAATGCAAAGTCAAGTAAGTCCTATTAACCAACCAAACATGCTTAATATGTTAACAAGTAATACTTATCCAAACACACTTGAAACCATGACTTACTACAACCCAAACATCAAACAATTACTCACATAATGAAAAGGAGTTAAACATATCATAATAAGTAAGACAATTACTCACAAGTACTTATCAAGTCAACAAGTGCAATGACGAAGCAAAGCCTTATAACCTTACTCAATCAAGTATCCTCAAAAAGAAAACATGAGCACTGTCCAACTTTACATCTCATGGTATTTAAGCTTGCATTTCATCGTATATTATCATTATAGTCCAAGGCATATTCGTAAATAAACTAATCAACATACAGTATCAACAATATGACATGGTCACCATATATACATCATATATTATAATAGGATAAACATATAAGAACCGTCTCCTATGACTCCCTCTCATGACTAACTAGTGCAATGATTAGGTAGAGTCCCGTACCCCTACCTACTATAATCTAGACCCTTTAGGTTATCAAAGTTAGAGTTCAAGTCCTTTAATTCGTTTTACCTTTTGGGAACATCTTTCTCAAACTGACATAGACCACTGAGCTAGTTTGGAATCCGGTATCATAAAATCCTACACCGAAAGAAGGGTTCCTATGGGGGCAACATAGTTAAAGAACTAGGAGATTTAGTTGGTACCCTTTTTATGTACCATGCATTATAGTCTCCAATCTCAAGAATAATATAGTGTTCCTACCTTCCCTATGTGGGAAAGGACACTTCTCTATCTAGTTCACTCAATGCTAAGCTAGAGACCCTTTTTTAAATGTCTTCAAGCCTTTAATTATCAGTCATAACTTAATTTAGGCCATAGGGTCTACCCCTTGTATAATCATCATCATCAGTCACCATCTTTATAGCACATACACCTTCATCAACCCCACAACATAGTCAAAACATTTCAATTGAACATCATACCAACCTATAATCCTAGTATAAGGCATACTCCAATGTATTATTATTGATTACCAACAATTAATCATAATTAAAAGTAAATATTGTGATTCTAAGACTTACCAAGTCTTTCTCATAGCCTATAATCAAGGTCTTACCATCAACCCATAACTCAACCCAACTTAGGGAGTAACATCATTGAAGCATGATAACCAATAGAATAATAAGGCCAATTGCATCTCTGTCACACAATTCATCTTTAATCACAACTTGCGACAAGGTACATAAGCTAATTTAACATTATAATTCATAACCTAAATCACATCTCAAGAACTAGCATGACAGACCTGTAATTCATCTTAATTAAATCATAATATCACCATATGATAGTAATCTAATCAGTGACTAACTCAATTGAATGATCACCATTTAACATATGTCAAGATCAATACCTAGGGTTAGGGATAGAAGATCACATTCTTCAATTTACACCAAACCATCAACAATTATCATAAACAAGTTGAGTAACATTTTTATCTACTCAATATATCAAAAAGAATTGATTAACAACTCAATCCATGACTGCAATGCATCATTCATAACTTCATTATATAAACTTGACTTTAATTTACTACATATAAAACATACTAAGACCCCCCTTTTTGAATTTCTTCCTATGCAATAGATAAATAGCGCCCCCTACCACCACATACCCTAAGTAGTACATTCGATTAGGAGACTTAGTTCATTCATTCTTTTGTGGGGGAATAGCTTTAACTGACATAGACTATGAGAGATAGATATGAAATCCCAATACTACCCTTATTGGATGAGGGATTCCAACTTGCTTAGGGTATGTTCATTCTTTTAGCTTTTACATGCCATTACCAATAGCAACACCTATGCAGACACATAATTAAGGGATAAGGAGATTTGAACTATGTAACTCATTCCCTACAAACAAGGAATACTTATATCAAGATGTACATTTGAATACATGATCTCAACTCACGAAGTGTAGCCACCCTTATGGCATATCCTATCGATGCTACGAATAACTTCCCCACGGAGTCTTAAACATTTTTTACTTTTTTTCACTCACACTAGCTGTTTATAGTTATATTTAAAGTAGACTTACTTTTATGGCGTGTTTGTTAGGATTCTTAGAGAAGGATCGATTCACAAGACGATCAATACAACAATGTCAATCAATTTTATTCGACTTTTCCTTTCCTTTTGTACGAATTCCTAGATCGATCTAAAGTTATAGACATGAAGTTTTTTACTATTACATTGGAGCACATGATTATTGTTTGGGAGGAGGGGATCACGAGATTGATTTATCCTTTTTATCTATGATAATTACTGTTAAAAAGTTCTATTTTTGATTACTTATATTCTATCCATAAGTTCACTGGTACCTATTTGAAATATTAATTATATTATTTTCTTCATTTTACTCCATAAAAAGTATTCTTAAGTTTTTTTTACTTTTTGCTCTTTTTGGAGGTTCGATATGAATTGAAAATCAGGAAGGAACAATTATGAAGAGTACTATAAGATACTCATTTGTTGCGCCTGGTGCAATAGATAGAGGAAGAGGACGAGGCTTAAATCTTTTGAATGTTTAGGAAAAGTTTCAAGTAAGAGTTCATTATTTCAACTAGTCATCTTGTTAAGCAACACATCAAAGGAGTTGAAACAAGAAGTCTTTTTAATATATATGGAGTTCTTAACTGCATATATATACATATATTTCGCATTCATTATCTTCATTCATTTATTAATTCATTCATTCAAAGTATGAGTGTGTATACATGTGAGTAAACCTTTCACATAATCTCCACTTTCATAACATTGGCTTCTAAACATGCTTCACATATTACACACTTCAACATGCTTCACATAATCATAAAGTTCCTTTAGACATTATCCCTAGCATACATTACACAACAAGCTTCATAAAACTTATCACAAAGAACAACATCATTATCATCATAATTCACATAATATACCTTCGTGACCTTATTCACAATACACAAGTAGATTCACATTCATATATTTTATGTAAACACCGCCACCAAAAGGTGGACCACATCATTCAGGAGAATTTCATCATAAGCATTAAACAATTTTACTAACTTACCATTAATCCAAGCTTTCACCTCCTACAATATATTCAAAAATAATACTTCATAAAATAACACTTAGCGCATTAGCTAAATCACAATATAACCATAAAGAAATTCTAACTGTAACATTATCAAATCATGTTCATTAGACCAATTAAATAAGTCTGAAGTTGATATAAAGCAATAAGATGGTTTCATTGAAGTTTTAGCATTAAAATCACCAACTTATAAAATAAATATCATATTTGAATCCATAAAACATTTTCATGCAAGGGCTATACTTAAGAGTCCACGATAGAAAAATTTAGGGTTTGAAAACCTCTTTTGAAATTCTATAGAAATGGATCCTTGAAAGAAAGAGATTTCAAGGATTACTAACATACCTCGATGAGAAGAAAACTCATGATATTTTTTATAAGGAATCGTCCACAACCTGCCCCTCCAAGCCCTTCCTTGAGTCCAAGCTTCTATTGGGTTTTGAAAGAATCTTCCGTGAGAGACGGTTTTGGGTTTTTAAGAAGTCTAAAATTATGTCTTAGTGTTTGAACCCTCTTAATGTACCTAAAAGAACCTAAAATATTCATCCATGGTTCATAAAAGACTTGGGGTTAATTTACCAAACACCCCAAGACATGGAAGATTTTTGATAAGTTTACGCAGGAAACATCGATGCCCCTTCACGAACGGGCCGTTGCCCAATCGACCCTCATTAGAAGAGGTCCGTCAATTAGCGCTGAGCCTTCACTTTTTGCAGGGATTTTCTATACTTTAACATCCAGTCAACGCTCATGGTAGACTGGCTGTTGTTTGACCGATGATCCGTCCCATATGGCCGTCGTTGGTCACTACTTGGCAGCATATTGCCAAAGGGATGGGGTCCTCTTCTAGGGCCCATCGTGGATCCTAGGTGGGGTATTACCCGGATGTTAAACCACTATAAATTTACATCTAGGTCTTAGGAAAATCCCATATAAATTTCAATAAAAATGAACATGTAAGACTTGCTAAAACACATGAGGACACACAAGAACTTTCTAAGGCACATTTTCTGAACGTCATGGACGTTCTCGGACATTTGACATCCAAAAAACACCAAAGATTATAAAATTCCTAAGGACATCATTAAAAATTATTTTAACACGAGTTGAACTCATGAAACATTTACCAAGCACTAGTTCATCTTAGTTTGTTTTTGGATATTACATTATACCCCTCTTGGAACAATAATCGTCTTCGAATGACACTAAACTCTTTTAAGAAAATTAAGAACTTACAAGAAGCATACAACACACGAATTCAAGCTTCAAACATTCAAAACAAATGCACCAAACTTACAAGCAATACCAACTACACATTGACAAGAATTTCCTATGCTACACAGGCAACTTTTTGGAATTAACTTCCATACTTCAAAATACATTCTTATTCTGCATTTATAGAGGAATTACCTTCTCCGACATTAAACATGCTTAGACACAATTTTTATTCACACATTAAATCTACAAATAATGAAAGTTCAATTAAGTCTGTTTTTGAAATTATTTACTGTGAATGCACAATCCTTAACCGTCTAACATGCTTAAAATTTGTTAATCCATTTTTCAAGTAATTTTAACATGAAGGAATTTCAACATAAGAGACAAATTCATACTAATTGACATTATAAAATTATCAAACAACTTTGAAGCAATAAAGCAATATCATTAGCTACACCTTAAAAAGAGAAATATAGGTTGACTATAAATTCTAAAAATGTAATCATTATATCATCAAGAGCATGCCAAACATTATCACATCGAAGACTCTCATAACATTACGGGAAATGCAACTCATACTAATATGCAAGACTATTAATCATTACCAAACTACCAAGTATTTATGTCTAAATCTTTAATAAGGATATAAGGAAAGATATGGATATCAACTACTTTTCTACGAAACTCATTCCCCCCCACATAGGGTAAAGCCATGTTCAAGGTTTCATACTTCAAAGTACCATTATACCTCTCACAAGGTAGTAACTCATACTGCCCTTACCTTATGCACATTAAGACTAAACATTAACCTTACAAGTCAATCATAACACCTACCTCTTATAATTCAATATTGAAAAACACCATTAAAGATCACCTCACTTATTTCTTAGGCATCACATATCTCAACAAATACAATAAAATCTATTGTTTCTAACAACAATACCACATTCGTTAAAAACTCTTCAAATTTACACTTTAGTTCTTCTACTATCATTGTAGAAATTCATAAGATATCTCATTTTTTCCCAAAAAAGTACTTCATTCAACCATTTGAACTCCTACGTTTCTTACAACTAAATAACCATAAAATTTCACATAATAATACTCCTTATTTGACAATTCAAACATAGCTATATATGGGATCACATCACAATCCTCAAACTAAGCTTCACATCTACTCTTTAGCCACAAAACTATCCTCAGCATCAAAACCACAATTATGTCCCTCAAAATTAGAAACATCTTCCCTTCCAAACAATCACATCTAATAAATAACCTGACAAGGGAAAAGAAGAGAGAGCATATATATGTATGTTCAATGGCACAACACAAGAGTAATGAAGAAACTAAATATTACGACTTGAGGGTATACCATAGAAGTTGTGGTATCCTCAATCTTAACATGGCGTCGTCGACCTCTCAGAGGTCTAAGACAAGCATTTAGACATCTTTCATTGCATATTTGTAAAAAAATTAGAAGAAAATTTAAAACATTTCATAGAACATTATATGCTAGAACATCACTTCGTATATATATGAAAATATATCATAATACATAGTTTGACTCTATGTATTTTGTGCCATCTTAAACCTAATATCAATAAAGTTGACACGACCCTTAACAACAAAAAATAGTATCAAATCTATTACATTTTTAATAAGATTTGGGCTTTGGGGAAATCCTTGAATCTTAAGTATCCGTTTTAATAAACACAGGAGATCTATCAAAGCTCTTCCCTTAGGAGACATCCTGTAGCCATCACCACCTACACATTGTCTAAAAAATGAAGAAAAATCAAAACAATAATGGACAAAGTATGCAATCATGAAAAAACATGAATTTAAAGAGACATTTCATTTGACATCATGCAACCTGTATTTTTAGTAAAGTTCATGAACATAGGCATATATAATCTCAATATAGTTCACATACGTCGTGTAGACATGGATAATACCCATAATATAACATAAAACCATTTATCATACATTGATGCATGTTAAATACATACCACATATATTCATAAGTCTTAAACACCTCATAGACATAAACTTCAAATAAGGACCATCACCTAAGACAACTCCAAAGTCACGTACGTCAATAATTTTAACTTTATCTAGTCATGCTGATTAAACCAATTTCATAATCAAAAAGTTTATAAAAAGAATAGACATGATTACATTGATGTTTTCACATTAAATTCATCATTTAAAGCTAAGAACAACTCATTCTAATCAATAAAACCATTTCATGCAAAGACCCATAGTTAGAGTCAAGGAATAGAAAAATTGAAGTTTGTAATCCTTTTTGAAATCTTTTTTAAATGGATCCTTTCATGAATGAAGGATCAATGATGACTACCATACCTTTATATGAAGAAATCCACAAAAATTTGGTGAAGAAAACGTGAAGAACTTGGTGCTCTTCTTTAAAGCTTGAAGCTTCTTCAATAGATGTTTTTGAAGAGATGGTTTTTGGAGAAATTTGATTGGGTCTTTAGGGTTGGAAATAATGTGTTAAATGGGGTTTTATATAAACTAAATGAGTCCAGAAATGATCCCCAAAATTCCCAAAAGACCCCTACACCATTAGGACCGTTTTTCAACTTGAAATTTGACTTAAAAAGATCGTCACGAAATCTGGGATTTTGCTGCGCGTCACAAGACAAGATCCAAATTTTACCTTTAAAAAATTTCAGAGGCAGTGGACATCGTGTAGCAGGCACGTCGCGAGGTGGTCTTCAGATTCTGCCCCCTGCAAGCTGCCTTGGGCAGAACCTTCTCTAATATTTGTGTAGTTTCCGGAACATCATTCTCACCATTTCGACCTTTTTCATGTCAGTTTAGGCATAGGAACCATTGAAACTTAATTTCACTCTTAATCAATCCACCATAACATAAGTACAACACACTACGATACACTATGTCAAATTTAACTAATTTTCGGACATCTTAGGCATTTGACTTCAAAACACTCCTAAAATTTACAAACGGACTTCTAATGCTAAAATATAATATTTTAATATATTATTAAATCATGTAACACATGTGAAGCTCTAGTTTGACATATTTTTTGTTTACGGTCATTACAATTCCCCCACTAAGAAAAACAGCAGTCCTCGAATGATAGTAAACACTTCTGAGGACTTCATGGAATAAAATAGAATCATATCACAAAAATGATCAAGGTGACTAAATTCGTACTGAATGCATCAACTCAAAAGGAGAAAGAATTTCACATCATATAGCATTAAGCAAGTTTGAACAAGTTCCGCAAATCACACCAAATACTCATTTAATCATTAATGGAGGAACTACCTTCTCCAACATTAGTCATGCTCTCAAACATCATTTCTACACATATTGAGACCATCATTCATTAAAAAGCTAAATAAACCTAAATTTAAAATTCCATAGGATGAACACTTCTTTTTTACAGTGATATATGCTCAAAATTAAAGAATTCACATTCAAGTAATTCTAACATGAAGGCATGATAACATAAGATACAAGACCATAAAAACACATCTTATAAAGTCTTCAAACTCTCTTATAGTGCTATAACTCATAATTTTCACAGCTTAAAAATTCATGATACACATATTAGGCTCTATTTTAACCTAATTCGTTTTGTGGTTCATTACATTTTCCCCCACTTGGACTACATTCGTCGTCAAATGACCCTAAACACTTGTAACACTTTCAAAAGATAAATAATCAAGACTAGAAGCTCATAACCAAACTACATATTAGTTAATGCACATAGCTAGGAGGAAGATCAACTACGCATGAAATCATCCTTAGAAATGTCATTTAGCTATCCTCTTAACCATTTTAGGTAGCCTTTGTGGACAATCTTTGTAAAGGTATAATTTCATTAGGTTATAAAAAAGTTACTATGCCTCTTCACATACTCTTTTATTGAAATATTATATGAGAACTAACGCTATCACCAAGCAAGTATGCTTAGGAAATTATTTTATCTAAGATTACTTTAGAGAACAACGAAACCCTCAATTTTCCTTAACCATGTGGCTACATGGATTGTGTCCTAGTTCTGTCATTGGCAAGTAGAACACCCTCCATCAGAGTAGGTTGGAGACTCCGAATTACATGCATAGATAGTATGTTCTACGTCGATTTTTCATATTCTCATTATATGGGCTATTTACTAGTATATGAGAAGTTCTATGAAGTTAATGCAGTGGTATGGGACACTATCGAGACATTGCATGAATAGGCTTTCAATGTGTTAGTATATGAGTCCCTAGGTCTTCTCCAAGACCATTTCTTGAATGTCCTTAAATGTTGAATATCTCTTAAATGAAATAAAAAAGAAAATGTCACACCCTGAATCTAGACAACGGATGTGACCGGCATCATTAATCTCTCAGAGGTCAAAGACAAGCCTCTTCTTAGCATTCATCACAATCATACAATTAAATTTGGAGGAAAATTAAATTTTTTTAATACACTAATGATGCATACTTAGTAAACATTATACAAAAGATTCATAAAACATACGATATTCTAAAAATGTATCATATATATAGGAAACATATAAGAGTGCAAATCTAAACTTAGCTAATAATAGTTAATATGCCATATAGGTCTTATTACAAATCTATCCAAATAAAATAATGGAAATAGCGTATTCTTAAAACTAATAAAAAAATAAGTAAGCTAGATTATGAAAGATAGCATCCCCGAACATGAAGACCTTCAATGACTTGGAGAAAGAGTTCCAATCTTCTTCAATAATCGACCTACTTAAGCTTCAATGGTCGGAACTTACAGTTGTAGTAATGTAAAGTAATGGGGTTAGTACGCCGCATGTACTAAGTATGAGTATATGCACAAAAGATGTAGTGTCATGCATGAAAAAATATCATTTATCATTCTTTAGAAACATGCTAAGTAATATGAAAGTCTTTAATGAACATACCTTATAACATATACAAGTAACGATTCCATCACTTAAAGCATAATCATAATCGATGGAATATTCTCATAAAGTCACGTTAACAATTCATTTTCAATAAATCAAATTAACATAACATAAAAAAAAAACTTAGAATGATCCCATCCCCAACCTACAAGTGCAATGGTCATGTGAAGCCCCATAATCGCACATAACCAAGTAGATAAGACAGCAGATCATAAGTAAAGCATTGCTTCATTCAACAATATAAATAAATAACATACTCATTATAGTATCCAACAATCATGAAGAGTTCCCTTAGAGTAAACTTGTGCAATGTCTAGATAGTGTCTCATACCACTACTTATACTAAGCAAACTCCTATAGTCACCCTTTAAATTTTCACTTCGTTGCCTTTAATTTTACATGAGCGAACCTACGCATTAACCGACATAGACCATGTGAGATTAAAATGGAATCTGTTGTCTTCCCCACACCGAAAAGAGGTTGTCTATCTAACAAAGTAGAACCGAACAAGACATAGCTTTGTAGGTGGATAATGTAGCTAGTATCCTATGGTGGAAACATATTTCAAGAACTAGGAGATGTATTATAAACCCTTAGTTCCACATTACATGTAAGCCTCAAGCTCATGAGAATCATTGTGAACCTACCTTCCCCTGGGGAAGGGACATTTCCCATATCTAGTTAATCGGTGCTTAGCTTAAGTCCCTTTTCATGAAATAAACTTTAATTTTTTTTTCAAAATAAAATTATCATAGGTCATAGGATATTATATCCTTGTATTACATGATCATGAACTCTATTAGATTACATGAGAATTGTCCTTTCATGTTATGCTTTTGTGAGATTAGCATAACATAATCACCTTTTTTAAAGCATACAAGGGATATCATAACTTGCATATTCATGTTATTATCATGATCTCACAATTTAAATATTCATAGAAAGCATATATACATAGAAATATCATACATACTTTTCATAGCATAGAATCAAAACTTATAGGCTAACATAATCATCTTAGAGTAATCACAATTTTTGAAGACTTACCCCTTGTTTTCAGAACCTTTTTCCTCATGCGATATTCATAATAATACTTAGTGTAATAATAAATAACATAATCAATAACAACTCATAAAATCATGTACAAGATCAATATATAGCAAAGGAGAGGGTAAATGGGTGATAAGAGGGTTCATTCAAACCTTAAATTCTAACCCTAACATTTTCACATTATCAAACACTACAAACAACCAATTTGAGAAACCATCACATAGAGAAAGATCATGTATCACACGAAATTCAAACATTATCAATAAATTACTTAACAATTCATGCAAAATAAGATATAGAAAATGTTTATTTTCATAAAAAATCATAAATCTAAGTTTAGGAAGAAAATCCGTTCTTTAGAATAAAAACCCTAGCATTTGAAGTTCTTTAAAACATAAATTGAAAGGACCTCTTCGGGAAAGGAATACAAAGAGTGAAAAACACATACCTTATAGATGAAGAATCCACGAAATCTGATTGGAAACATCGAAACCTTTGTTTCTTCCTTAAGCTTTTTTTATTCTTCATTGGAGTTTGGAAAAAAGAGCATTAAATTTCGTTTTGATCTATTGTGGGGCGTGTAAAAGTAGTTTAAAACTGAACTAATATCAATATATATATGTCGCAAGAATTACAAAGGCTCTCCATTTAAATTACCTAAAACGCCCCTCCTAAAATTACTACAACTAGGAGAATATTTGACTAGGGTCTCGTGTTTTGACTAGGAATTAAATTAATTAATTAAGTTTCTAATTTAATTAATTAACTGACCTACTATAACTAGTAAAGTACCCCTAAGTCTTTAGGACCATAACCAACCCCTTTGGACTATCCTATGTTAGGTACTGGGATGTTTCTTTAGTTAGTAATTCGGTTAGTGTCACACAATTAGGTCATAGGATTTCAGGCACACTAGTTGATTTATTTAATTTTGTTCTAGGTTAATTAGCTAGTTAGGTTAGTTAGTTAGGCCATAGAATTATTTATGGAGCTCGGTCCCACCTTGTTCGATCTGACAAGCATGTCCCCTAAACACCCTAACAGAATCGGTTGGGCTTGTCTCTCGGCCGGTTACACATGTGTCTTTCTGCACTTTCCTAATAATGTAATTTTGGAAAGTTCACTCCTTGTCCAAGGATCCTCACTATGTGCGGGGCACTGCTAATCTACATTATTATTTTTAATCGTTATGTGCTATGCTATCTAAGCTTGACACTTTGATGGATCGTACCTAATGCGTTTGCTGATTAATCATGAATTTTAGCCTAGGGTCTTTATTCTAGTTACACTTCCTAAACAAGCTTGGACTGGGGAATTTAAACATCATGGTTTATTTTATGTTTTGTTAATTCATAGAAATTTTCTAACACCCTTTTAGCCAATATTCTCTAACATGCCCAATATTACTCAATAATGGGCATTGGGATGCCTATGCATCCCAATACCTATTCTTATTAGCTTATACCTATTCTTATTAGCTTCACTTCACAGGTACATTTTCTGTAATGTTACATTATCCCCCCTTAGGAACATTCATCCCCGAATGACACTAAAATCATTTGGAGGGTAGGAAAAAGACTCAATATTAGCAGCACAACAAAAACATAACATATCACTAAACTTATCACTCAATTTATGAAGCACAAACATATTAGAGCTACAGAATCATAACATATAGTGAGGAATTTCATTCTCAATCTTATCATAAGCTCAAAATGCATCAAAGAGTTACGATACATCAATCCTTTGAAGATAACAACAAAATAGAAAAATCTAAGAAAACATATTCATAAAAGTTTCATATAAGTTCAAAAATAGAGTATAAAAACATCTTCTTAAAACACTAGTTGGTACTATCTTTTATGAAAATATTCACATATTTAGTAAACAAGTAAAACTTTCTATTCTTGATAAATTGGGCATAAAGTCTTTGTAATCCAATATTTATTGGCTATGCCCAATTCATTGATGATTCACATAATATATTTTTTGGGGGCATATATTCATACTCCAATATTGGCGTGAACCAATAAGTATTAAAACTTCATTCTTATCAACTACTAAGGATTTGGCATTTTCATGCTTTTCTTACTTAGTTCACTTTGAACTTACATCTCTTATTCCTTCTATCTTACGTTCCATTATACTTACTACTAAAGTCAGTAATAGGGAGAACTTTGAAGATAATCATTCGACAATATCATTGGGAATAACCCTACATTCGGTTTTCTAAAATTCAATATGTTTGAAAGGCCTCTTTTATCCTTACTACTTGGTATATGCAACCCTTCTATATCATCTTACAAGCCTTTAAACATAAAATATTTGACCCCTTCGCATAGAACTTTCCCCTTTTCCACACATTAGTGTACAACCCGAAATGGGATGAATCAAAGCATCGGGAAGTACATCAAAATTCCTAGCTACCAAAGGTGTAATAAAATAAAGAATACCACCTAGTTAAATCAAAGCATAAAAATTAACAGAGAAAATTGTAACAAATCCGTCACAACATCGGGAGAGCTTTCTTTTTCACCGCTAGCCTTAAGAGCATTGAAATGGTTCCTTTTTGGAGCTTCAGAATAACAACTACTTGATAGCGCTTGACTATTAACCTTACATTGACTTCTACCATTAGGACAATATCTCACCATATGGCCATATTTGACACAACCATAGAAACTATTAGTGTCACAATCGAAATATAGACCCTCGACGAGACCGGCGTCGTTGACCTCTCAAAGTTCACAAACAAGCTTGCATATGTAATTTTTACTTCATCCAGGTTAATTTTAGGGGAAATTTAAAACATTTTGTTTCTTAACATACATTTATACTTACTAGTTAACATCATAGGCGTTCTCAAATCAATAATCTAATAAAGAGAAGTCAAATGAAAGAATCTGATCATTATTTTATTAAACATATTTTTGCTAAAATGGCACAAATACAAAGTTTGAAAAAAAGTGGAACGAAACACTGTTATAACATGATCCACTTGTTATAGGCTACATATAATCTAGATAATAATGGTACACATCCTGAAAAGCATGAAGGCCTACCAAGTTCGGTTGAAAGCTCCACGTCCGATTGCTGCAACGTTAACCTTTAAGTTCTAGCGTCCACTTTTGCATGCACCTAAAATTGTAGAATTGTATGGGATTAGTACGCACTTGTACTAAGTATAGGTATATTCAAGCACACATTAAGGACATGCATGAGTAAGAACAACTTTCTCCTCACAACATGATTATGGAAAGTCAAGTCA
Organism: Solanum corneliomulleri; assembly: GCA_027704805.1. Taxonomy (NCBI): domain Eukaryota; kingdom Viridiplantae; phylum Streptophyta; class Magnoliopsida; order Solanales; family Solanaceae; genus Solanum; species Solanum corneliomulleri. The sequence goes on from JAKWIY010003059.1 coordinate 23,682,053, forward strand.
GTAGACTTGCCAAAATAGGAATAGTAAAGTTAGTGAGCTTTTCAAATTTTGATTAGAAAAGTCATTCTCTGAGAGTAACATGTATCATCATACTTATCATATTGCACACAACACATAACATCTTACCCATAGCACATATAATTTTGCATTTTGCACATAAGATCTTCTATATAATTCATTCATATATCATGAGACCTTTGAATCAATGACTTGACATTAAGACTTCCCGAAATGAGTGCTCAACATATGAGACCTCAATTAGGGAGAATTCTTTAGCAAACATAGAGTCTGCTTCATTCGTTCATACGTACTTCACTTCATTTTGTTCATAGGCCAGTGTGAACACCAATTATACCTAGGATGTAGTTTAAGACTTTCATTGAGTTCGTTGTGCAATGTTCAAGAATGACCTAGTGTAATTCCTTAAGTCTACCTCACCTCTTAACTATACTATTCTCACACCTTCGGTATCATTCATTGAAATTGTGTTACATCATTTGAGGCTGGCCTGAATCATTCATGAGGAACTTTAACGTTAACTGACATAGATCATGTGAACATCATGAAATCTAGTGTCTCCCCTACACCGAAAAGAGGTGGAGTCACTAGCCAATGTTACCCAAAACATGCTAGCGTACATGGGAATTGAAACCCGCCAGATCCCTATAGTGACAATATAGGTTCGAAGACTAGGATATATAAAAAGACATACCCAGTGCAGAGAGCTAGTCTATCCATGCTCAGTATAAAGTTCCATTATGTTCAACTTATACGCATGGAAGTTGGTTTCTTGTATGAAGACATCATAGCTCAATAGATGATTTCTCGTCTCATCATTAGTATTAAGTGTATAGTAATCTATATACTTTCATTAGAGTATTCATTAACTTTACACTCTCATACGTGAGTACGTTTTGGTAACATTCACTTAGGCTGATTTGAGATTGCTCCCATCTTCTCCATTAGCCTCTTATCATGTCGTCACCACATTCATTAACTTTACCACATTTTCACTTATTAAATACTCACCCCTTCTTATGTGAATGTTCATTTAATCATATGCCAATGTACTTGTCCATTTATTGTGTTTCACACTCTTACTTAACCCTCCTAGGGGTTCATCATTTCATTGTTAATTTCATCATATGGAAACGTACTTGCCAATGTAGTGTGTTTCACACTCTTACTTAACCGTTCTAGGGTTTTTCATTTTATTAGATACATCTTAGGTTCAATTACTTTTAAACGTATGCTATATTTATGGATCTATACATTTAAGCCATGAGGCTTCATTCATTGTTCGTTTAAGTGATTGATATGTTTCAATGATAATGTGGTACAAGACTTATTCATCTTGTATGTACGTCAAGATCATTGATTTCGATCTATGTGGGTAGCATTTTTTGAACATTTATTCACGTTTGACTTATATATCAATACGGAATTTGGGCAAGGGAACCTCAATTCAAAACCCTTGTACAAAACTTACATTTTTCTTTATTTTGGTATAATCCACACAGCTTGGGACACAAGATCGAACCCCAACGCTTCCATTTTATTTTTCCCTAAAATTTCACTCTTTAAATTTCGTTCATTGGGACTTAGAGTATGTGGAATCGATCCCCCACAACCTCATTTTCTTTTTATTTCCTTCTGTTTAGTTTCTCTCCTTTTGGCCGAGGGGGTGTGGGTTCGACCACCCACAACCCCACCTTAATTTTTTTCTCCTTAATTTTCCTTTGTTCTGCCTAGAGGTCGTGGGTTCGATTCCCACACTCCTCAGCCTTTTATTTTCTTTTTTTATTCCTACTTATCTTATTGAGAGGTGATGGGTTCGAATCCCACTCCTCTCATTTCTGAATTTTTTTTTCATTTTTTGATCAAGGCACGTGAGTTCGAATCCCACATGCCACATTCTCTTTTTTCTCACATTATTTTAATGATGTTTAACATGGTCAAGTCACGGGTTAGATTCTAGTGGCATCACATATTTTAGTTCATTATTACTTAGAATGATAATCCCTTTAGCTTGGCCGAAACTCATCAACAAGATGCTGGAAATTTATGCAGCCTAGTTTTTCACCTGTTTAACATTATATGTTTAGACACTTTAACTAGTTTTAACTGAGTTCTTTAGGCGCATTTTCATGTACTCATTTGACTGTTAGTTTTCAATCAAATAAGCATTATTACATCAGTTATGAGCATCTTCATTTAAGCAAGTTTGTGCACATGAAATACGACCATAAACATGTCATTTTTTGAACTTGAATCCAAGAGTGTATATCACGGCTACACATTGCACAAAAAACATTTTGGACTTAATTTCGGAAAACATGCTCAATATTCACATAATTCCGAACAAACACACATAAACATTATCATCACAAAACATACTACATCTCTAATTTCTACAAACTAATATACCCAATCTATGAATTGATGGGAGCTAGAGACAAGGACATGCAACAAGGAACACCCCTAAGTTTCGGAATAGATTCCTCCGAACCTTAAGCTTCTCTTGGGAAAGGGACCAAGAGAGGAGAGAAGTCATACCTTTTTAACATTCAAACCTTGAATTGCTGCCCAAAAATATTTTCCAAACACACGTCCAAACAGAAAGCTCAACACCAAATTCGACGGAACACCTTCCCTTTTTGCCTAACGTGATTGATTAGCGTTTGTTTTCTTATATTTTCGCTTGAGTTCTTCAAGTGTGAAGAACTTTGGTCAATTATCTGTTGTTGTAGTTGTTTAGGCAGACAGAACGTGAAAGATAAGAGAGAATGATCATTTATTGTGAGATAGACATTAGTAAGGAGAGTTTTCTTAGGATTAGTAGTTTAGTTTAGGACTTAGTTAAATAATGTTTAGTTAAATGGTAATAACCTTATTTCCCTTTTATTTTAAATCAGACAATGCACATTAATTCATTAAATTAATTGCCAATTTAAATAAAAACAATTTAAATTATTGCTTCCACCTAGGTTCGAACCCGAGTGGAGCAAGACTTCACTCTAAGAGTAAATTTTTGGCCCTCTCTCTTAAAAATACACCTCCACCTTATTAATTATATAAGTAATTATATATTTAGGATAATTATAATACTAACCTTAGCCTGGAAAAAAACAATTTTACCCCTAGACCCTCTAAACTTATGATTTCCCCTTTTTAAATCCGGTAAAAACTCATTCTGGTAAATTTTCATATTCGAGAGCCATACATGGCTCGACTCAACGTTTCCTAGATCAACTAACTCCCCCAGTTAGTTAACTTGGATGTCACAAGGGTTCAGAGGTATAGTTCTATGTGCATCAATCCGTGTGAACCCGGTCTAATCGTATTTATTCTAGAAACATTAAATATTACTAAGCATAACCATTTTAACGGTTGTAGCATTATCCCCCCCATTGGAATATTCGTCCCCGAATGACACTACTAATTCTCTAGCGTAATGCTAGTCAAAACATAACATAGATACTATTTACAACCAAGAAATACTAACAAAGGATGGACAGATAAGGAAACTTAGACTTAATACTAGGATGTCCAACCTCAAGGGCTGAAAAGATAACGGTAACGGGATCTCATATCGTCCTTGGCCTCCCAAGTATCACCCTTAACAAGATGATTCCTCCACAATACCTTCACTGTGGAGATCTCTTTGTTCCTCAGCCGCTTGACCTGTCTGTGTAAAATCTTACAGGTACCTTATCGTAGGATAAATCTTCATCAACCCCCAATCCTTCAACATGTAGAATCGATGACAAACCACCTAGGAATGTTTTCAACATAAAGACATAAAAGACTAGATGAGCAGAAGCTAGCTCCTCAGGAAAGCCAACTCATAGGCCACTTCATCCACACGTTGTAGGATCTCATTTGGACCAACAAACCTCATACTCAACTTCCCTTTCCTTCCAAATTTCTCCACCCCCTTCATCGATGATATCTTCAAATAGACCTGGTCACCAACATCAAACTCTAAGGGTCTTTTTCTACTGTTTGAATAAGACTTCTGCTGACTGTAAGTAGTAACCAACCTTTCCCTAATCACCCTAATCTTCTCTAAGGCCTCATGAATGGTTTGTGGAATCAAGATGGATGACTCTCAAAACATGAACCACCCAACTAGAGACCTACATCTCTCATCATACAATGCCTCAAACGGTGCAATCTCAATGCTGAGTGATATATATTATTATACGAGAACTCTATAAAAGAAATATGGTCGTCCCAGCAACTCTTGAAGTCAATCACACACGCCCTCAACATATACTCCAATGTATAAATGTTGCATTTTGACTGCCTATCAATTTGAGGATTAAAGGCATTACTAAGCTTCACCTGTGTGCCTGAGCTCTTGTTGAAGGATCTCGATAAATGTGAAGTAGATTGAGCTCCTCTGTCTGAAAATATAGACAAAGGAATCCCATGCCATCTCACAATCTCATCAATCTAGAGTCTTGCAGAATCCTAGGCTTTGTAACTAGACTTCACAGGGATAAAGTGGCCAGACTTAGTCATCCTATCCACAATAACCCATATGGAGTCATGTTGTCTCCTAGTCTTCGAATGACAAACCACGAAGTCCATATTAATGTACTCTCACTTCCATGTCGGAACCTCAATCATCTGAGTTAGACCGCCAGGCATAATATGTTCTGCCTTAACCTGTTAAAAATTAGGACATTTTTCCACATATTCTGCAATGTCCTTCTTCATTCCATCCAACCAATAGATCTGCTTTAGATCATAATACGTCTTTGTGGAACCTGGATGTATGGACTATCTGCAACCATGGGACTCTAATCTAGTACACATAGCCTAACCTGGGACCTAAGTATGCTGTCATCTCCAAATCAAACGACTCATTCATCTTAACCAACACTGAGTCCTTTAGCTCCATTAACACATGATCAAAATGATGACCCTCCTTGACTTCAACTACTAAGGATGATTCAAAGCAAGGATGAAATGAAGCACCCCAATTAGTAGAGTCAACTAACCGCACACCCAGTCTAGACGGTCTATTTATATCTTTCACCAACTCCTTCTTCTCATTCTCAACGTGGGGTTTCATGCTCATCCTACTCAAGCATCATATAAAACATTAGCCTTACCTGGATGGTAGGTGTACATTCATATCATAGTCCTTCAACAGTTCCAACCATCTCCATTAAGGTAAATTCAACTCCCTCTGTGTGAACACGTACTTGACACTCTAGTGGTCTATGAACACATCCACATGCACCCCATACATGTAGTGTCTCCACAACTTATGTACAAACAACACATCTACCAACTCAAGGTCATGAGTGGGATAATTATTTTCATGAACCTTGAGTTGTCTGGACCCATAAGCTATGACCATGCCTACCTTCATAATAACACAACCCAAACAAACACTAGATGCATCACAATACATAGTGTAATTCGTACCACATTTAGGCATAGTAAGAACCAGGGTTGAAATTGGTCTATCCTTAATCTCCTTCAAAACTCTTCTTACAAGCCTCCGTCCATTCAAACATGGACTTCTTCTTAGTAAAAGGTGTCACTGAGGTAACAATGGAATAAAAACCCTCCACAAACCTTCGATAATAACCAGCCTATCCCAAGAAGCTACGAATATCTGTGGGAGTAAGAGGTTTTGTTCATTTCATAACATCTTTAGTCTTTCTTGGATCTACCTCTACACCTTTGTCAGACACAAGATGACCCAAGACTGATCTAAGCAAGAATTCACACTTGCTGAATTTGGCATACAAATGGTGTTGTCTAAGTACCTGAAAGGTTAGTCTCAAATGTTGTTCATGCTCTTCATTGATCTTAGAGTAGATGAGAATGTCATAAATGAATACTATGAAAAAGGAGTCAAGGTACTGACGGAAGACCCTGATCATGAGATACATAAATTCAACAGGTTTATTCGTGAGACCAAATGCAATAACTAGGAACTCATTATTACCATAACGGGTACAAAAGGTTGTTTTTGGGATATCTCCATCCCTAACCCTGAGCTGTTGGTACCCTGAACAAAGTTGAATCTTTGAGATGAAACTAGACCTTTGGAGTTGGTCAAACAAGTTATCTATTCGGGAAAGTGGATAATTATTCTTCATAGTGACTTTGTTGAGCTATTGATAATCAATACCCATTATAAGGGTTCTATCTTTCTTTTTCACAAACAACAGTGGAGCACACCAAGGGGATATGCCCGGCTGAATGAAACCCTTATCAGTGAGATCTTTTAATTGCAACTTCAAGTCTTTGAGTTCAGCTGGAGCCATTCTGTAAGGAGGAATTGAAATTGGTTTAGTATCGGGTTCTAAGTCAATACCAAAGTCAATCTCTCGAGGGGGAGGAACTCTAGGTAAATCATCACGAAATACATCATGGAACTCATTTACTACAGGCACCAAGTGTATGGAAGGAAATTCATGATATTAATTATTAACACTCACAAGATGAAATAATAACCCCTTGGACATTATTTTATTGTCCATAAGGTTCGAAATCAAGGGATTAGAATGACTCGAGTTGTACCCCTCCCAGGCTAGCTGTTTTTCGTTCGAAAAACAAAATCTTACAACCCAACTACGATAGTATATACAAGCATAGAAACAATGAAGCAAATCCATACCAATAATAAAATCAAAATCATGCATGGGTAACTCAACCAAGTCTGATACACATAGTCTTACCACATACAACTATTGGGAAGTCCTTGTATACTCTATCAATTATTACATCTTCTCCTAAAGGTGTACTAACCACTATAGGATCATGCAGAACTTCAGGCAATATCTCAAAAGTGAGAGCAAGAAAATGAGTTACAAAGGAAACCGTAGACCCTATGCATAAACATATGTTTAGAATACTTGTAGCGTACCTGTGACCACATAAGCGGACTTCTCCTGCTCCTCGCTGCCGTTAAGGGCGTAGAACCTGTTCCTATTAGGTGACTAATCATGTGGATTATGTCTAGGTTTAGCATTACCTCCCTCCTAACCTCATTTCTATGGGCAGTGCTTAACCATGTTCCCGCTCTTACCGCAACCGAAGCAGGCATTAGTTCCCTGTCTGCACTCTCCACTATGAGCATGACCACACGTAGCACATTCATTTCCGGGACGCTGCATCTCACCTCCATTGCCATTGTTTTGATCGGGTATGCCTCCTCTAGGTGATGTACTCCTCTGGTGCATCATCAACCTTGAGAGGTCAATGTTATTGTAGAGCATCAGAGACCGACACTCATCTTCCAAATCTCCATTGATTCCTATGAGGAACCTGCTCATCTCATTATTGAGGTTAGATACAAGGGAGTTAGCATACCTTGATAGTATAAAAATTTTAGGTAATACTCGCTGACTTCCATGGATCACTACGTAAGGTTGATAAACTCCTCAACCTTGGTCTCCCTAGTCTCTCTGGGAAAGTATCTCATAAAAAAGGTTGTCTTAAACAGCTCCCAAATGACCAGAACTCCGCAAAAACTCGACTATCTTTCCACATCTTGCACAATGTCTATGCAACATCCTTGAGTTGATAGGAAGCCAACTCCACTTTCTCAATATATATGGCCCCAATAGCAACCAAAATCAAATGAACCTTATACACAAACTCCTGAGGATCCTCCAAAGTCTTTGACTCTGTGAAAATAAAAGGGTTCATTCTCCTAAAGTCTATCAGCCTGTCAGCCATACTGTGAATCGATGGGTTCTCCCTCTGAACATTCTACTGGTTGACCTGGTCAGTCACGGCATGACATTACAGAGTGATGGTCTGTGCCATTTGGGCTTGAGATGCCCTCATCTCTGCATTAGTCAACCTAGCAAGGTTAGCCGGCATAGCTACTCCTTCTGCTGAAGCCAGGGGTGGAACCTTATTACCCCCATCAGCTACTCCTCCTCTCCTTTGACGAATTGTTCTCGTAGTATTCATTCCATGAAAAGAACAAGGATTTATGTTAGACACTCTAATAACACAAAGAAAATCAGGCATTAGGAAATGCACGATCAGATCAGAAGAAGGAAAATTTTCTTACATCATCATGCAGTCTCTAATCAAGGATAGTGGTGAACTTCACTACCATTACATAGAAACTACTCGATGTGGTTGATGTGAGTTTATTATCTTTTGAATTTAACCTATTGCTCTGATACAACTTTTGTCAAGACCAGAATATAGACCCTAGACGATACCGGCGTCGTTGACCTCTCAGAGGTCGCATACAAGCCTTCTTATGTCATTCTTACTTCTTTAGGGTTAATGATAGCGGAAAATATGAAAATTTTTGTTTAATGACATACATTTATACATACTACTTAACATCATATGCGGTCACAAATCAACCATCTAATAAATAGATAATCAAATGAAAGAATCTGATTATAATTTTACTAAAAGTATTTTTGCAAAAGCGACACCAATAAAAAGTCTGAACCAAAGTGGAAGGAAACACTAGTGGAACATGCTCCACTAGATATGGCCTACATCTAACATAGATAATAATAGTAGACATCCTCGAAAGCATGAACGCCTACAAAGTAAGGATGCAAGCTCCACGTCTTGATATCTACAACGTCAACCAATCAGCTCTAGCATCCACCTGTGTCTGCACCTAAAGTTTTAGAATTGTATAGGCTTAGAACAAACTTGTACTAAGTATGGGAATATGCAATCACACACCAAGAATATGCATGAGTAAGAACAACTCTTTCCTAACAACATGATTATGGAAAGTCAAGTTAGTGGACTTGCCAAAATAGGATTTGGAAAGTTAGTGAGCTTTCCAAATTTGGATTAGGAAAGTCATTCCATGAGAGTAACATGCATCATCTTACTTATTATATTCCACTCAACACATAACATCTTACACATAGCATATATTATTTTTCATATAACACAAAACATCTTTCATATCATTCATTCATATACCATGAGACTTTGGAATCATGGTCTAGACATTAAGAATTCAAAAAATGAGGTCTCAACATATGCGACCTCAACTTGGGAGCCTTGTTTAGCAAATATAGAGTATGTTTCATTCATTCTTACGTACTTCACTTCATTTCGAGCATAGGCTAGTGTGAACACTACCTATACATGGGGTGTTGTTTATGACTTTTACCATGTTCGCTATGCAATGATAAAGAATGACCTAGTGTCATTACTTAGACCTAGTTCACCTCTTGATTATCTTATCATAAAACCGTTGGTATCATTCATTTAATTGTGTACATCTTTTGAGGTTGGCCTCATTATTCATGGGGAACTATAAATTTATCCGACATAGATCATGTGAGCATGATGAAATCCAGTGTCTCCCCCACATTAAAAGGAGGTGGAATCACCGGCCAAAATGACCCAAAACATGCCAGTGTACATGGGAATTGAACCCCACCATATCCCTTTATTGGCAGTTTAGGTTGGAAGACTAGGAGATATAAGGAGACCTATATTCAGAATACCGAAAAGCCTCATCTCATGAGAGATACGTGAACCACCGCCCTTCATGAAAGAAGGAATCACCACTCATAGGTAGTCTATCGGGTCTCAATATAAAGTTTCATTACAGTAACCTCATAGGTCTTGGAAGCTAGCTTCTTGTATGAGGACATCATAGCTCAATAACTGATTTCTCATATCATAATTAGTATTAAGTGTATATTCATCTCCATACATTCATTCGTATTAAGTGTATATTCATATTCAAACTTTAATTATCATTAAGTGTATATTCATCTCTATACTTTGATAAGTTTGTTCATACAGGATGGTCTCTTCATTATCTTTATACTCTAATAGGTGAGTACATTTGGTAACATTCAATTAGGCTCATTTGAGATTCCTCTCATCTTTTACGTTAGCCTCTTATCATGTTGTCACCACATTCATTAACATTAGCACATATGCTATTCATAATTATTAACTTCTTATTACATGAATGTTCATTTCATCATACGCCAATGCACTTGGCCATTTAATGTGTTTCACACTTTTACTTAACCATCCTATTATTTCATCATTTCATATTTCATTTCATATTATGCTAACATACTTTGAAGTTTAGTGTGTTTCACACTATTACTTAACCTTTCTAGGGTTTAATCATTTCATTATATACATCTTTGGTTCACTTACTTCTAAATGTATGCAAGATTTATTTGTCTATAACTTCAAGCCATGAGATATCATTCATAGTTTGTGTAAGTGATTGATATCTTCCTATGATTATGGCATCTTGTATGTATGCCAAAATCATTGATTTCAATCTATGTATGGAGCATTATTTCAACATTTATTCACCTTTGACTTATGTATGAATACGATATTTGGGCGAAGGAACCTGATTTAAAATTCCTTGTATAACACTTACATTTTTATTTAATTTTTTTAATTCACACGGCTTGTGGACCCAAGGTCGATCCCCAACGCCTCCATTTGAATTTTTTCCGAAATTTCTCTCTTAAAATTTTGCTCATTAGGACTGATAGGATGTGGGATCGAACCCCCACAACCTCATTTTCTTTTCATTTGTTTTTCTTTAAATTCTCTCCTTTTGGCGGAGGGGGTGTATGTTCGAACCCCCACAATCATACATTAATTTTTTTCTCCTTAATTGTCCTTGGTTCTTCCTAGATGTCGTGGTTTCAATTCCCACACGCCTCAAACTTTTATATTTATTTTTTTAATTCCTTCTTAAATCGATTGAGAGGTGGTGGGTTCGAATTCCACTCCTCTCATTTCTTATTTTTCTTATTTCATTTTCGGATCAAAGGCACATGGGTTCGAGTCCCACATGACACAATCTCTTTTTCTCACATTATTTCATTGATTTTTAACATGGTGACGTCACGGGTTCGATTCTCAGTGGCCTCAAAAATTTTAATTCCTTTTTACATAGCATGATAATCCCCTTAGCTTGGACGAAACTAATCAACAAGATATTGGAAATTTTTGCAGCCTAGTTTCTCACATATTTCAAATTAAATGTTTAGACACTTGAGTTCTTTAGGTGCATTTTCATGGATTTTTTTTACTATTAATTTGCACTCAAATCAGCATTTTTACATCACTTCTGAACATCACGATTAAAGAAAGTTTGTGCACATGAAATAAGACCATAAGCATGTCATTTTTCGAACTTAATTGCAAGAGTGTATATCACGTCTACACATTGCACACACATCATTTTTCACTTAATTTTGGACAACATGCTCCATATTCACATAATTTTGAACATACACACTTATACATAATCATCATGAAAACACATTACATCCCTAATTTTTACCAGCAAACATACCCAACCTATGATTCAATGGAAGCTAGTTACAAGGACATGCAACAGAGAACAACCCTAGTTTTAGAAATAGATTCCTCTGAACCTTAAGGGGTCTCTTTGGAAAGCGACCAAGAGATAAGAGAACCCATACCTTTTTAACATTCAAACCTTGACTTTCTGCCCAAAAAAATCCTCCAAACACACATCCAAACAGTAAGTTCAACACCATATTCGACGTAACTACTTCCCTTTTTGCCTAACGTGTTTGATTAGCATTTGTTTTGTTATATTTTCGCGTGAGTTCATCAAGTGTGAAGAACATTGGTCATTTTTTTTTTCTTGTAGTTGTTTAGGTAGAGACAACATGATAGAGATGAGAGAATGATTATATGTTGAAAGATATACGTAACGATAGTTTTCTTAAGGTTAGGATTTTGTTTAGGACTTAGTCAAATAAGGTTTAGTTAAATGGTAAAAATCTGATTTCCCTTTTACTTTAAATCAGCAAAAAATATGAAATAATCAAATTAAATACCAATTTAACTAAAAACAATTTAATTCATTGCTTACACCTACGTTCGAACCGGGGTGGAGAAGGACTTCACTCTAAGTGTCAATTTTCGGCCATCTCTACCTAAAAACCCCTCTACCTTATTAATTAAATAATTAATTATGCATTAGGGTTATTAAGATATTACCCTTAGCCTGAAAAAAGACCATTTTACCCCTAGACCCTCCAAACTTAAGATTTCCCCTTTTTAAATCCGTGAAAGAATAATTTGAATAAATCATCATATTCGGGAGCCCTACATGGATGGAACCAACCTTTCCTAGATCAACTAACTCCTCAAGTTAGTTGTCTTTGCTGTCACAAGGGTTGAGAGGTCTTGTTCTAAACGCATCAATCAATGTGAACAAGGTCTAATCGAAGGCATTCTAGAAAAATTAAGCATTATTTAGCATAACCATTTGTAGGATTGTTACAATTAGTCCAAATGAGACATTCACCTACATGTTTATTACGACACTTACCACAAGTTTGTCTCTCTTTTGGTGGATCAACATTTTTCTCCTCTTCACGATTAGGACTAGAACCTCTATCATTGCGATACATGGAGAAATTAGAAGGAACTTGGCTTGAAAAACTCTTCTTAAATTTAAGCTTGTCTTAAAAATCAATCCTACTATTAGAAGAACTACCTTTAAAAGACTTTAACTTCTTACTTCCCTATTGCTCTTCCTTAGGCCACTTTCCTCAACCTGTTGAGCATGAACCATTAACCTAGAAAGATCCATCTTGTCTTAAAGCATGTCTGCATGAAATTCTTCTTTGAGCTCTTCAGAGACACCCATTACACAACGGATCATTTAATCCCTAGCATTGGAAACCAAAACAGAAGCATATTTGGACAACATAATGATCTTGAAAGAGTTTTCCTTAATCCACATACCTCCTTGATGATGGTTAATGAAATGCTCTACCTTATCTTGCCTATCTTCCCTTGGAAAGAATACGTCAACAAAAGACTTTTTGAAGATCTCCCAAGACACATGACAATCTCAAAAAACCTACTATCTTTCCATAGTTTTAACATGTTTAAGACACGTCCTTAATTTGGTAGGCAGCAAGCTAATCCTTTTACGTAGTACTAACCCCCACAGCAAAAAAAATCTAATTTACCTCATCAAGGAGATCTTGGGGGTCCTCATCAAATTTTTATCCAATGTACTTTGGAGGATTCACTCTCGTAAAGTCTCTCAAACAGCTAGCCATAGTAATAGCATTAGAGTTTTCCCGAGGAAAAACGTTCATGTTAAATTTACCTCACAATCCATCATTCCTGGAGGATTCACCAGAACTTGATCTTTTGCAGCAACTTTCAAATGAAAAACATTTTGATTGCCCTGGGGAGCAGCTCCGGCATTCACAATCTCTTCTCCTACACTCCTCATGATTGTCCTTCATGTATCCATTGCCTATATACACAAGTAAGGGGTTAGATGCTAAATGACACATAGAGTCTTAACTCTAAAGGCACGACATATGATTATCAAGAAAAGAGAAGTTTCCTAATCATCACATAGCCTCTCATCCATAATTGTAGCACGCTTCACAAGCATGAAAAAGACACTAGGTAACGTCGTTTAGCGTGACATCTGCCCTAAATATATTTAACCTCATGCTCAAATACCATGTTTGTCACACCCAAAATCTAGACCCCAGATGCGACCGGCGTCGTTAAACACTCAGAGGTCGCAGACAAGCCTTTTCTTAGCATTTTTCATAATCATAGAGTTAAATCTTGTGGAAAATTAAAATCTATTAATATAATATTTAAGTATACTTAGACTTCACACTTACAATTTACAAAAACATAAGATATTTTAAAATTGTCTCACATCTATAGAAACCATCTAATAGTGCAAACCCTAAGTTAGCCAATAATAGTTAATATGCCATAAAGGTCTTCTAACAAACGAATCCAAAGAACATGATGGATATAGAGTATTTATAAAATTATTAAATATCGACGTAAGGTAGGATATGAAAGATAGCATCTCCGAATATAAGGACCTACCAAGACTTGGAGAAAGAGTTCCAAGCTTCTTCAAATTGATATCGTTTAGCTTAAATTGCTACAACCTACAATTGTAGTAAAGTAAAGTAACGGGTTTAATATGCCACATGTACTAAGTATGGGTATATTCACATAACACATAGGGACATGCATGAAAAAGAAATCATTTATCATTCTTTAGGAAACATGCTAAGTCATATACAGTATAACATATGCAACTAACGATTCAATTAGTTAAAGTATGATCATAATCGAAGGCATATTCTCGTAAAGTCACCTTAACAATTCATATTCAATTTATTATATAAACATAAAATACAAAACATTTAACAACGATCCCATCCCCAACCTACAATTTCAATGGTAATGTGAAGCAGCATAACCCCACATAACAAAGTACATCAGACAGTAGATCATAAATAAAATGTTGCTTCATATAACAATATAAATCAATAACATATTCATTATAATATCCAAAATTCATGTAAGAGTAACATCATATATCATAAACATATATCTTTCACATCATCATGTTACTTAAGAACAATCTTATAGGACTTCCCTTAGAGTCAACTTGTGCAATGTCTAGGTAGAGTTCAATAAAACTAGTTATACTAAGCAAAGTCCTCAAGACACCCTAGTCAACATTTATTTAATTGTCTTTCGCTATACATGGGGGAACATATTCATTAACCGACATAGAACATGTGAGCTTAACATGGAATCCGGTGTCTTCCCTACACAAAAAGATGTTGTCTACCGGCCAAAGTCGAACCGAACATGACATAGCTTCTAGGTGGATCCACTAGACATTATCCTATGGTGGAGACATAGTTTAACTACTAGGATATGTATTAGATACTCATAGTTCCACATTATATGGCAGCCTCAATCTCATGAGAATCATTCTGAACCTACCTTCTTATAGGGAAGGGACACTTCCTATATCTAGTTAATTGGTGAAATCCTCAATTCCCTTTTTTTGGAATAACCTTTAATTTGTTTTTCATAATAAAATTATCATAGGTCATAGTATATTATATCCTCGTATAAAATGATCATGAACTCTTTTAGTTTAGATGATAATTGTCCTTTTATCGTAACCTTTTTTTGTGAGATTAACAGAAAAGAATCACCTTGTGTAAAGCATCCAAGGGATATATAAACTTGCATATTCATGATTTTATCATGATCTCAAAATTTACATATTCATAGGAAACATATTCATATATCAACATCAAACATACTTTTCATAACCTAGCATCACAACTTATAGGCTAACATAAACATCTTAGAGTAATCACAATTATAGAAGACTTACCTCTTGTTTGGAAGAACCTTATTCATCATGCTATATTCATAATAAAATAATCAAGAATAACTCATAAGATCATGTGAAACATAAACGAATAGCATAGGAAAGGGTAAATGGGTCATAAAAGGGTTCATTAAAACCTTAAATTTTAATCCTAACGCTTTCACGTTATCAAACACTATAAAAAAAACCCACTGAAATCCATAGCATAGATAAAGATAATGTATTACACGAGATTCAAAAATTATCAATCAATTACTCAACAATTCGTGCGAATTAGATATAGAACACATTTTATTTTCATTACAAATGTTAAATCTAGGGTTAGGAAGAAAATTTGTTTTATAGAAAAAAAACCCTAGTATATGAAGTTCTTGAAAACTTATCTTGAAAGGACCTCTTGGTCAAAGAAATACCAAGAGTTAAAAACTCATACCTTATAGATGAATAATCCACGAAATCTGATTGGCAATTTCGAAACCTTTGCCTTCTTCCTTAAGCATTTTCTTTCTTCAATGGAGTTTCGAAAAGAGCGTGTTTCTTAAGAGGTGAGAGAAATTTCCTTTTTATATGGTTTGTACTGTGTATAATATTTCTAAAAATAACGTAATATAAATATATAGATGTCCAAATAATTACCCTAAAGACCCTCCACTTAAATTACCTAAAACCCCCTCCTAAATTGTGTACAACTACGAGAACGTTTGAGTTAGGGTCTCGGGTTTTGACTAGGAATTAAACTAATTAAATAATTTTCTAATTTAATTAATTATGTGACCTACGTAATTACTAAATTTCACTATGTCGTTAGGCCCATAACTAACCTGTTTGGACCATCCAAGGTTAGGTACTAGGATGTTTCTTTAGATAATTATTCGATTAATGTCACTCAGTTAGTTCTTAGGATATCCAACGCACTAGTTTCTTTATTTTAGTTAGTCCTAGATTAATAAGCTAGTTAAGTTAGTTACTTAGGACCTACAATTTGTTAGGGAGCTCGGCCTCACCTATTTTGTTCCGACACGCCTGCCCCCTAACCGCCCTAAGAGAATCGGTTGGGCTTGTCACTCTACACATATGTTGCTTTGCACTTTCCCAAACGTGCACTTCTTGAAAGTTCACTCCTTGTACAAGGATTATCACTGTGTCCTTTGGAATTGATTAATAAACCTGATCATTTTAAATGTTTATTTGTTATGGTATCTACGCTTGACTCTTGGATTCCTCGTACCTATAGTGTTTGCTGATTCATTACGAATTTTAGCCTAGCGCCTTCATTGCAGGTACACTTACTAAACAAGCTTGGATAGGGGAATTTGAAAATCAAGGTGTATTATATGTTTTGTTAATTCATACAAATTGACTAACACGGTTAAGTCAATGTTCTCTAACATGTCCAATATTACTCAATAATGGACATTGAGACGTCTATGTATCGCAATACCTATTCATAAAACCTAATAGGCTCTTCACTAGACAAGTACATTTTCATGAATGTTAAATATAATATTTTAAGTTATAAAGGACGTTCATGAATAAGTACTTACTTTGAGTTTCTTTAAGTATTGCCTATTTACGGTGTGGATGGAGTATAGGAATAGCCTCTTCATATATTACCTAGTCAAATATTAAGAATAACTCTGTATAGGAGAAGTTGATTAAGGAAGTGAGAATAATCTGATATTAGGTAGTAAAAACGATCTCTTAGGTGTGTGTAAAGGGATTGTACGGATGGTCGCTTCATAACTCACTCAAGTGAACCTTAAAATAACCTTTTGTATGATAGTGTCATGTTTATATGTGTTATTGATACTATCTGGTGATATCTGACTTATATGTGTAGTTTTTATTACATGTCGTTTTTCATTATTATGTTATAATGTTAGTGATAAATGTTTGTTTCTCATGATTTTATGCATTATGCAATACTTACGACATGCATTGTTCTAACTCATTCAAAGTATTGTAATATACTAAGTATTTGTATATTTCGAATGAGCGGGCTGTGTCTCAAGTATTCATGAGTCTATGATTGGCGTATGTTTAGACTTATCATTTTATATAATCTTAAATGAATGATATTTTGAGATATTATTCATTTTAAAAGTTTATTTCGCACTACTTTTCATACATGTATGCAATGAATGATGTCTGAGGACTTTTACAATACATGCAACAGGTCATGTACATCATGTATTGACTTAAGAGTGCCCTAACTTCTAGTGGTTAATTTGGATCATTACACCGCCATCTACCATAAGTATTACACCCTTAAGATAACTTCGTTCATAAATTCATTTGTGAGGGAAAGCTTTAACCTACATAGAAAATAAGCGCTACACATGGAATCCCGGTATTAACCCCTACCGAATGTGGCATCCCTAATTTTCTAAGGTATGGTCATATTCTTAGACTTTACATGGATTACAAATAGTTATACGTACGCTTGCGCATAGTTAAGGGATAAGGACATTGATACTAAGTAACTTATTCTCTACTAACGAGGAGTACTCATCTCAAGAGATACTTTTCGATACAACATCTCTACTCAAAAAGTGTAGACAACCCTTTTTCAAATCCGCTCGTTGCTAAGAATAACTCCCCCCACGAAGTATTAAACATTCATTTACTATTGGTTAAGGTATATCTAATTAGAACCATCTCTCTACTAAGGAAAGGTACTTATCCGAAGAGGTTACTTTTGTACACCACATCTCATGTCACCAAGGGTATCCAACATCCAGCCTATCTTTGAAATATCTTTTGAATAGTGACATGTCTACTAAACACTTAATCTCAACTCACAAAGATTGATAACCACAAAATCCGCCCTTTCATCGCTAGAGGTCCTTAGGAACAGTAGGAGATTGTCTAGACACTTCATCTCTACTCAAGAAGAATGTCTAACCTACAATCCCCCATTTTCATTCATAAACTTCATTCACACAATCAAACTGTGTGTGTGAGTACATTTGACAACACCTTTCAGATAATCACTATTATTCACAACATAGATTACTAGACATGCTCATAACTGTATTCATCATAGATCACACAATAGCATGTTTCACATATACGTATACTTCATTTAGACATAATCTCTTCAAGGTAGACATTTCCAACTTCCTAAAACATATAAAGCATATACATCATAATCAGCATTTAACTTCACATGTGTTGCGTTCAAGCACATACTCATAATACACACACACACACACACATATATATATATATATATATAATCATATATTTCATGTAAATACGTCCACCACAGGTGGACCATACCACTCAAGATCATTTTAATAGAAACAAAACAATATAGAACAACACAAATTTCATCCACGACTTCACATCTTTTCTCAATTTCTCCAAAAATTAATTGTAAAATAGCTTTTAAGTCAATAGCTAACCACAATATAATAAAGGGAAATCCATAGTTCTAACCTTATCAGGTCATCCACATTAAAACAACTTAAAAAGTTAAAAGTTGATAATATGCATAGGCATGGGTTCATTGAGATTTTGACATTAGAATCATCAAATAACAGTAAAAAAAAAATCAATCATGTAAACGTTTTCATACAATGACCCATACATAGAGTAAAATATTGAAAAAGATTCAAGGATTAACATTCATACATTAATATGTAGAGAACCATGAAAATTTGTGAAGAAAACGTCCAAAAACTTCACATTTAGTCCTTCCTTGATTTCTATCTTCTATGGAGTTTGAGACAGTCTTTCTTGAGGGAGGGGTTTAGATATTTGAATAATGAAGTCTAACATAGGTATAGGAAAATAAACAAATATTAAATACCCTAAAGACCTTAACACAAACTTCCATGTCCCATAAAATACTTAGGGTGAATTTACTATGAAACAACAAATGAAGCCGTGGCTGGAATGGTTTTGCAGGCCATGATCGAGTCCTATCAACGCCGTACTATCAATTGATCGACATCACAAAACATGCAGACATGAAGGTCCAATCGATAGACCAACTAAACAGAGACGTCGATTGGTTGATTGGCCGTCGTTTGATTCGTTGGTTTACACTGCTTTTGTAATGTTATTTACAAGTCTCCGGTCCTTCTATAAGGCCCCACGTGTGTCCCAGGTTGAGTCTTACCCGTAATTTAAACCCCTAAATATTTTCATCTCAGTCTTAAGTCCCGTACAATCAATTTGAATCCCAAAAAACTTACGAAACATCCCAAGGAACCCAAAAAATATAAAAGCACATAGAAGTATAGTCGTTTGACGTCTTAGTCGTTCCATGACATTTGACTTCTAAACTTACCAAACTTACTTCAAATACTAAAATTCAATATTTTAAAACATTATAACTTATGAAACACATCCGAAACTCGAATTAGTCCTATTTAATTATGAGGGTCGTTATAGAATTTTTCATGGAAATTAGGTCAAAAATCAAGAAATACAAAACCTAGCCACTAAAATCTTTATATATCAATATAGATAAAAGTAAGTCAACCTCAAATTAATTTGAAATCTCATTCACGAAATCGGAAGAAAATCCATGTTTTATCTTTTTTTGGAAACCAATTTTAAGAGATTCTTAGGGAAAGAGATCCCAATAGTGAATATCTCCAATACCATAAGATTTCCTTGAATATTTATGGACAAAAACTTAAGTCTTTGAGCTAGTGAACCTTGAAGCTTGTTCTTCAATGGGGTTTTTTTTGAATGAGAGAGAAAGTAGAGAGATGTTGGAGAGAGAACTAATAAGTTGTTAAGTTAGTTTATGACTTAGGATAGCTTGTATAATACTTTAACAATCTTAATTAACCAACCCTGAATCCTTGATTAATAAATTAACAAATTAATTAAATAACCCAACTAATTTATAACTTGATAGTCTACTCTACCCTCAATCGACCAACCCCCATCTACGGGGCATCAATAAAACGACTAGTCATACTGGCAAGCTGCCATTTTGGTCAGTCAATGTGATTTGGAATATTTTTTAAAATATTATATGTTTCAACCAATGAGACAATCAACGGATTGTTTATCAAACGACGGGTGATGTTCGGTCTCGTCGTTGCACTCTGTCAAAAAGGCACTTTACGAATCTAAATGGAGGGTCCTCCTCAAGGACCCACAGGGTGATCCTTGGGGTGTCATACCAAAGAGTTTATTCTTTAAACACACTCATCTATTGTAACGACCTGTTTAGTCGTTTTGAGCAACAAGGTTCATTTCTGGAAAAACTGGCTGGAACGACGAGTGTCACGACGGACCGTCGTAGTCACGACGGCCCGTCAAGGAGGTGTCGTTCCAGGACACTTAGAATTCTTCAAATTGGATATTAAAATCGACTCTCTGTGAATTGTGATGGACCTGCAGGACGTGCCGTCACATCCACGACGAACCGTCGTGAGTTTCCGTTGCAAAACACTTCAACTTTTGAGAATTTGGTATAAGAAACGAGTTTCTGACCGTCAGGACGGAGGTGCAGGACGGACCGTCACAGGGGTGACGGGCCGTCACAGCTCACCTGGATTTTGGGAGGCTGCAACGACCACTGTGACGGACCGTCGCAGGCACGACGGCCCGTCACAGGTCACGCAGATCCCAGTCAGAATAGGATTTCTCGACACGTTTTAAGGGTCGTTTTTGACTATTCTTTCCTTAATTATAAAGATTGAGGGTTAACATTAATAAGTCTAATTACTTAGGGGTTAAAAGAGGTAACCCTAAGTTAATTAGGGGGTTTTATTGTCCTCTTTATTCTTAATTATTTGTTAATTAGGGTAAAAGAAAGAGGGTTTGAATAAAACAAAAGAGAAAGAACAAGAGAGAAAAGAGAGAAACGAATTGAGAGAGTATTGATCGATCGAAGAGGGAAGAGGGATAACAAAGCTTGGAAGATTTCTTGTTGATTGCAATTCTTCGGTGAAGGTAGGTTATGGTTTTTACGATATTCGTAGTGAACTCTTAATAGTGAATAATATGTGTTGATGATATTGTAAACCTGTCGATATTCTTATTGTATGCTTGCATGAATATGATTATGTGATTTTGATAAACAAGCATGATGAAAACCATTGAATCCCAAATCTTGAAAGAAACTTTAATCTACGATATTAATGATGATGCCTTGGTATAAAAGAGGGCTTGATGAACTAAAGTAATGGGATTGATGATGCCTTGGTAATGAGAAGGCTTGATGAACTGATAGAATGAATTTAGTGGATCGGAGTGTCACGTTCCGACACATAGTATTAGTGGATCGGAGTGTCACGTTCCGACACATAGTATTAGTGCATCGGAGTGTCACGTTCCGAACACATAGTATTAGTGGATCGGAGTGTCACGTTCCGACACATAGTATTAGTGGATCGGAGTGTCACGTTCCGACACATAGTATTAGTGGGACGGGTGTCACGAACCGACACGTAGATATAGGGGATCGGAGAGTGTCATGTACCGACACATATAGGGGATCGGAGTGTCACGTTCCGACACATATAGGGGATCGGAGTGTCACGTTCCGACACATGTAGGGGATCGGAGTGTCACGTACCGACACATAGTGGTAGGGGATCGGAGTGTGTCACGTACCGACACAAGAGGAAGAAAGATAATGAATCTTGAAAGCTGTTAATCTACTCAACATAATGAACTTATTTCCCAAATGAGTGTGGTATTGAGGCTTGAGCCCTCATGGATGAACATGATGGTATTTATTGACGATTATAATACTTGTTGATGCTATATGTTGAGTTTATAGTTGATTTATAATATTTCTTGATATATATTATCTTCTATTTTGAGTTAGCCGATGATATCTACTCAGTACGTGTGGTGGTACTGACCCCCTACTTTATTGTTTTCCTCTTTGTTATTTGTGTAATGCAGCAAACGTTCCGTCAACTTCAACTCCGCAGTAATTCAAGCCAGTCTTCGTCACACCGGATCTTCAGGGTGAGCTAACGCTTCTAGCTTGGACTGGATCTTCTCCTTCAAGTCTTGATGCCTTGAACTTCCGGCATGGACTAGTTTTTAATTATTTTTGTTCTTAGACATTCTTAGTTTAGTATTGAGGGTAGATGTTCTTGTGATGATGACTTCCAGATTTTGGGGATAATAATAATAGTTATTGATTTGTTTTTATTAATGAGTTAAGTCTTCCGCATTTCTTTCATTGATATTGTATTAAAATGTTAAGGGTTTAAATGGGTGGTTCGCTCACATAGGAGGGTAAATGTGGGTGCCAGTCGCGTCCCCGATTTGGGTCGTGACAAACTTGGTATCAGAGCATTAGGTTCGTTGGTCTCATCACACAAGAACAGGTCTAGTAGAGTCTTAAGGAACGGTAGGGGGACGCCTTTACTTTTCCTTGAGAGGCTGTAAGGCTTTAGGAAAATTCCATTCTTTCATTCTTTCTTTCGTGCTACTACTTGAGTCCAATTGGTATCTAGGTGATATAAATTGGTATCTTACCATCTTCACTCTATTTCGCAGATGGTTAGAACTAGAGCAACGAACGCACCAGCAGCGACAACGAAAAGACAGGAAACTACTGAGCCAGCCACTGGGGCTGTGGCTCGAGGAAGAACAGCGGCAAGGGGCCGTGGAAGAGGTCGTGGGAGGACGTCCTCTAGAGGAAGAGGACGAGCCCCTAGCCCATCTGATACTAGGGCGGTGACTCCTCCACCGACTGAGGAGGTAGTAAGAGAGGGTGAGGAAGGGGAAACTGAACAAGTGCAAAATGAGGAATTGCCACCCCAACCTACCCGAGATGATCACCAGGTACTTGCTTATATTAGCGGGTTATCCGACCAAGGTCAGGCTCCTCCAGTGGTTTCTGCACCAACACTCCGGTTTCAGAGATACGACATGCGGCTACTATGGCTCCCCGCATGGATGCATCATTGGGAATAGGCACATTTCCACGATTGACTACTGGGCCTATTATGACAAATGATCACCATGAACTTTTCAGTAAGTTCTTGAAATTGAAACCCCCAGTCTTCAAGGGTGCAGAATCTGAAGATGCTTATGATTTTCTGGTTGATTGTCATGAGCTACTACACAAGATGGGGATAGTAGAACGGTTTGGCGTTGAGTTCGTAAGCTATCAATTTCAAGGGAACGCCAAGATGTGGTGGCGATCACATGTTGAGTGTCAACCAACAGAGGCACCACCAATGACTTGGGAATCATTCTCTACCCTGTTTATGGAGAAGTATATCCCAAGGACTTTGAGAGATAGAAAAAGGGACGAGTACTTGAGTCTAGAGCAAGGAGGATGACAGTTAACACGTATGAGGCTAAATTCGCGCACTATCCAGATATCCACCCAACTTTGTTTCAGTCCACAAGAACGGATTCGCCGTTTCGTGAAGGGGTTGAGGTCAGAGTTGCGGATTTCAGCCTTACAGGTAGCGGCTACGGCAACATCCTTCCAAGAGGTGGTAGACTTTGTAATAGAGGTGGAAGGAGTGAAGCCAGATGACTTCACCATGACATCGACATCAAAGAGGTTTCGAAGGGGAGGCGAGTGTAATGGTTCTTACTCTAGAGGACAGAACTCCGGAGGTCACTCAGTTCGACCAATACAGTCTTCACTACAGACTGTAGTTGGGGGTCCACCTCAGAACGGTCAACACTACTCCGAGAGACCTATGCCCGACTCCAGAGAGTGCTATGGATGTGGGGAGGTTGGACATATTAGGAGGAATTGTCCAAAACAGAGTTACAGACCCCCAATAGCTAGAGGTAGAGGTGGTCATGGTAGAGGCCGCTTTTCTGGAGGACGTGGTGGTCGAGGTAATGGTGGTCACCAAAACGGCAGAGGTGAAGGGCAAACGGAGCCACTACTACGCAACATGGTAGGGGCTACGGACAGACAACGGGGCCCATTGTTACGCTTTCCCTGGGAGGTCTGAAGCGGAGGCGTCTGATGCTGTTATCACAGGTAATCTTCTGGTTTCTGATTGCATGGCATCTGTATTATTTGACCCTGGCTCCACGTTATCATATGTATCTTCCTCATTTGCTAACGGTCTAAATTTACATTGTGAATTACTTGACATGCCTATTCGTGTTTCTACTCCGGTGGATGAGTCTGTGATAGTCGAAAAAGTGTATAGGTCTTGTTTCGTGAATTTTGTGGGGAGCAACACTTATGTAGATTTGGTTATTTTAGAAATGGGTGACTTTGATGTAATTCTGGGTATGACTTAGCTTTCTCCGAATTTTGCAATTTTGGATTGTAATGCTAAAACGGTGACGTTAGCCAAGCCTGGGGCAGATCCGTTAGTGTGGGAGGGTGACTACACTCCCAATCCGGTGCGTATCATCTCCTTTCTTCGTGCTAAGAAAATGGTAAGTAAAGGGTGTTTAGCTTTCTTGGCACATCTCAAGGATGACACTACTCAAGTTCCTTCAATTGAGTCAGTTTCGGTAGTCCGTGAGTTTTTGGATGTGTTCCCTGCAGATCTTCCTGGTATACCACCAGATAGGGATATCGACTTTTGCATTGATTTGGAACCGGGCACTCGCCCCATTTCTATACCCCCTTATAGAATGGCTCCCGCGGAGTTAAGAGAGTTAAAGGCCCAACTTCAAGAATTGTTGAGCAAAGGCTTCATTAGACCAAGTGCATCTCCTTGGGGTGCTCCGGTGCTATTTGTGAAGAAGAAGGATGGGAGTTTCTGAATGTGCATAAGTTACCGACAGTTGAACAAGGTAACTATTAAGAACAAGTACCCCATTCCTCGCATTGATGACTTGTTCGATCAGTTACAAGGTGCTTGTGTCTTCTCTAAAATTGACTTGAGGTCCGGTTATCACCAACTGAAAATACGAGCGACGGACGTACCAAAGACCGCTTTTCGAACTAGGTATGGTCACTATGAATTTGTGGTAATGTCTTTTGGTCTTACTAATGCCCCTGCTGCATTCATGAGCTTGATGAACGGGATTTTCAAGCCATACTTGGACCTCTTTGTGATAGTGTTTATTGATGATATACTGACATACTCCAAAGTAAGAAGGAACATGAGGAGCATTTGAGAATGGTGTTAGAGTTGTTGAGGAAGAAAAAGCTTTATGCGAAATTCTCCAAGTGTGAGTTTTGGCTAGATTCAGTGTCCTTTTTGGGGCACGTGGTTTCTAAGGATGGAGTGATGGTGGATCCATCCAAGATTGAGACAGTGAAGAATTGGGTAAGACCTACAAACGTGTCAGAAATAAGGAGTTTTGTGGGTTTAGCTAGCTACTACTGCCGATTCGTCAATGGATTCTCTTCTATTGCTTCCCAATTGACGAACTTGACTAAGCAAAATGTTCCATTTGTATGGTCAGATGAATGTGAAGAAAGCTTCCAGAAGCTTAAGACTTTGTTGACTACCGCGCCTATCCTCACCTTGCCGGTAGAGGGTAAAAACTTCATTGTTTATTGTGATGCATCCTATTCTGGGTTGGGTGCAGTGGTAATGCAAGAGAAGAATGTGATTGCTTATGCTTCAAGGCAATTAAAGGTGCATGAACGTAACTATCCGACCCATGATTTGGAGTTGGCCGCGGTGGTATTTGCACTAAAGCAATGGAGACATTACTTGTATGGGGTTAAGTGTGAAGTCTACACGGACCATCGTAGCCTACAGTATGTATTCACTCAGAAAGACTTGAACTTGAGACAGAGGAGATGGATGGAACTACTGAAGGACTACGACATCACTATCTTGTATCATCCGGGAAAAGCAAATGTTGTGGCAGATGCTTTGAGTAGAAAGGCCGGAAGCATGGGAAGTCTCGCTCATTTGCAAGCTTCTAGACGCCCATTGGCTAGAGAAGTGCAGATTCTGGCTAATGACCTTATGAGGTTGGAAATAAATGAGAAGGGAGGATTGTTAGCTTGTGTAGAGGCAAAATCTTCCTTTCTTGATCAGATTAAGGGGAAACAGTTTGATGATGAAGCTAAGTCGAATCCGAGATAAAGTGTTGCAAGGAGAGGCTAAAGAGGCAATAATTGATGAGGAAGGTGTTTTGAGAATTAAGGGAAGGGTATGTGTACCCCGCATCGATGATTTGATCACCACTATACTTACCTAGGCTCATAGTTCCGGATATTCTATACATCCTGGTGCAACCAAGATGTATCGCGACCTAAAGCAACACTTCTGGTGGAGTAGAATGAAGTGTGATATTGTTGAGTTTGTTGCCAAATGTCCAAATTGTCAACAAGTAAAGTATGAACACCAGAGGCCCGGAGGAACACTTCAGAGAATGCCCATTCCTGAATGGAAGTGGGAGAGAATCGCGATGGACTTCGTGGTTGGTCTTCCCAAGACATTGAGTAAGTATGACTCTATTTGGGTGATTGTTGATAGGCTAACTAAGTCCGCTCATTTCATCATCCCGGTCAAGGTGACCTACAATGCAGAGAAGTTAGCCAAGATCTACATCTCAGAGATCGTTTGGTTGCATGGAGTTCCACTCTCCATCATATCGGATAGAGGTACGCAGTTTACCTCTAAGTTTTGGAGGACATTACATGCTGAATTGGGTACTAGGTTGGACCTTAGCACTGCGTTTCATCCTCAGACCGATGGTCAGTCTGAGCGAACGATTCAAGTGTTGGAGGATATGCTTCGCGCATGTGTGATAGAGTTTGGTGGCCATTGGGATAGCTTTTTACCTTTGGCAGAGTTTTCATACAATAATAGCTATCACTCCAGTATTGACATGGCTCCATTTGAAGCATTGTATGGGAGGAGGTGTAGATCTCCCATTGGTTTTTGTTGATGCCTTTGAAGTTAGACCTTGGGGACTGATCTGTTGAGAGATTCTATGGAGAAGGTGAAAGCTATTCAAGAAAAGTAGACAAAGGAGTATGCAGACCGGAAGGTTAGAGACTTGGAGTTCATGGAAGGTGAACAAGTCTGTTGAAGGTTTCACCCATGAAGGGGGTGATGCGGTTCGGAAAAAGGGGTAAGTTAAGTCCAGGTATATTGGACCATTTGAAGTGCTTAAGAGAATAGGGGAGGTGGCTTATGAATTAGCCTTGCCCCCAGGGCTGTCCGGAGTGCATCCGGTGTTTCATGTATCCATGTTGAAGAGATACCACGGAGATGGAAACTACATTATCCGTTGGGATTCAGTTTTGGTTGGATGAGAACTTGACTTATGAAGAGAACCGGTTGCTATATTAGATAGAGAAGTTCGCAAGCTGAGGTCGAGAGAGATTGCATCCATCAAAGTGCAATGGAAGAATCGACCGGTTTAAGAAGCTACTTGGGAGAAGGAGGCAGATATGCAAGAAAAATACCCACATCTGTTTACAGATTCAGGTACTCCTTTTCGCCATTGTTTTTCTTCTTTTGATCGTTCAGGGACAAACGATGGGTAAATTGGTATCTATTGTAACGACCTGTTTAGTCGTTTTGAGCAACAGGGTTCATTTCTGGAAAAACTGGCTGGAACGACGAGTGTCACGACGGACCGTCGTAGTCACGACGGCCCGTCAAGGAGGTGTCGTTCCAGGACACTTAGAATTCTTCAAATTGGATATTAAAATCGACTCTCTGTAAATTGTGACGGACCTGCAGGACGTGCCGTCACATCCACGACGAACCGTCGTGAGTTTCCGTTGCAAAACACTTCAACTTTTGAGAATTTAATATAAGAAACGAGTTTCTGACCGTCAGGACGGAGGTGCAGGACGGACCGTCACAGGGGTGACGGGCCGTCACAGCTCACCTGGATTTTGGGAGGCTGCGACGACCACCGTGACGGACCGTCGCAGGCACGACGGCCCGTCACAGGTCACGCAGATCCCAGTCAGAATAGGATTTCTCCACACGTTTTAAGGGTCGTTTTTGACTATTCTTTCCTTAATTATAAAGATTGAGGGTTAACATTAATAAGTCTAATTACTTAGGGGTTAAAAGAGGTAACCCTAAGTTAATTAGGGGGTTTTATTGTCCTCTTTATTCTTAATTATTTGTTAATTAGGGTAAAAGAAAGAGGGTTCGAATAAAACAAAAGAGAAAGAACAAGAGAGAAAAGAGAGAAACGAATTGAGAGAGTATTGATCGATCAAAGAGGGAAGAGGGATAACAAAGCTTGGAAGATTTCTTGTTGATTCCAATTCTTCGGTGAAGGTAGGTTATGGTTTTTACGATATTCGTAGTGAACTCTTAATAGTGAATGATATGTGTTGATGATATTGTAAACCTGTCGATATGCTTATTGTATGCTTGCATGAATATGATTATGTGATTTTGATAAACAAGCATGATGAAAACCATTGAATCCTAAATCTTGAAAGAAACTTTAATCTACGATATTAATGATGATGCCTTGGTATAAAAGAGGGCTTGATGAACTAAAGTAATGGGATTGATGATGCCTTGGTAAAGAGAAGGCTTGATGAACTGATAGAATGAATTTAGTGGATCGGAGTGTCACGTTCCGACACATAGTATTAGTGGATCGGAGTGTCACGTTCCGACACTAGTATTAGTGGATCGGAGTGTCACGTTCCGACACATAGTATTAGTGGATCGGAGTGTCACGTCCGACACATAGTATTAGTGGATCAGAGTGTCCACGTTCCGACACATAGTATTAGTGGGACGGGTGTCACGAACCGACACGTAGATATAGGGGATCGGAGTGTCACGTACCACACATATAGGGGATCGGAGTGTCACGTTCCGACACATATAGGGGATCAGAGTGTCACCGTTCCGACACATGTAGGGGATCGGAGTGTCACGTACCGACACATAGTGGTAGGGGATCGGAGTGTCACGTACCGACACAAGAGGAAGAAAGATAATGAATCTTGAAAGGTGTTAATCTACTCAACATAATGAACTTATTTCCCAAATGAGTGTGGTATTGAGGCTTGAGCCCTCATGGATGAACTTGATGGTATTTATTGACGATTATAATACTTGTTGATGCTATATGTTGAGTTTATAGTTGATTTTATAATATTTCTTGATATATATTATTTATATTTGAGTTAGCCGATGAATCTACTCAGTACGTGTGGTGGTACTGACCCCCTACTTTATTGTTTTCTCTTTGTTATTGTGTAATGCAGCAAACAAGTTCCGTCAACTTCAACTCCGCAGTATTCAAGCCATTCTTCGTCACACCGGATCTTCAGGGTGAGCTAACGCTTCTAGTTGGACTGGATCTTCTTCTTCAAGTCTTGATGCCTTGAATTCCGGCATGGACTAGTTTTTAATTATTTTTGTTCTTAGACATTCTTAGTTTAGTAATTTGAGGTAGATGTTCTTGTGATGATGACTTCCAGATTGGGGGATAATAATAATAGTTATTGATTTGTTTTATTAATGAGTTAAGTCTTCCGCATTTCTTTCGTTGATATTGTATTAAAATGTTAAGGGTTAAATTGGTTGGTTCGCTCACATAGGAGGGTAAATGTGGGTGCCAGTCGCGTCCCCGATTTGGGTCGTGACATCTATATCATGAAAAAACACCTTTTAACAAAATTTGACGAAATTCCAATTCTTAAAACCCCTAGAAACATGCAAAAGCACAGAAGAATCAATTTCGCTAGTCTCCAGACGTCATGGTCATTTTTGGACGTTTTGACTCTAACAATTCTTACATAGTTTCATTAAACTAGTTTTTTCTAAGAAACATTGTTTTATGTCTTGATTGTAAATGTGAGTCCCTAGACTAAGTTATGAACTTCCGGGTTGTTACAAGAACGGAGAAGCTTAAATGTAGAATAGAGGGTTAATAAGAAGACATAAAGTGGTAGATAGTAATGGTATCCTTTTAAGTGGAATGATGGACTTAGAGATAGGTTGGCTGGAACATCATGAATCAATATATAAGGAAGTCATAAGATATATCAAAATATACCTTGATTGGCAGCCCTAATGGACTCATAATTTGAAGAAAAGGGTATTGTGAGTTTGTACGGCATGATGATGGTACCTTTTCTCATACACCTACGTAATTATTTTGTCTACAAGTACAAAGGCAAACAACGGAGTGAATATACCTGTGGTAATAACTCTACCTAAGATGTGCCTCGATTAGAAAGAAACCCTTGATATTCCTTAACTATGTGGCAACATAGGATGTGTACTCTTTCTACCGTATGAAAGTAGAACACCCTCCTAGAGTAGGGTGCACTTTGAATTCCATGACCAGCTAGTGTGGTCTTTGTCAATTAATGCCTATTCGATAATTTGGGATGTGCATTGTAGAGTAAGAGTTGTTTTACAACATGTAGGTAGTTTAATGAGACAATATCTATAGATTGAACAAGTAGGCTTTAAAGATGCTAGAAGATTTACCTAGGTCTCCTCCAAGACAATTATGTGAAGTCCTCTAATTATTGAATATCTTTTAAATGGCCAAAAAAATATTGTCGCCTTAGTAAATGTATGATGAATATAAAGGATACTTCCTAGGATAGCTTTAAGAATTGCTTGAGTAGGCCTGAAGAGGCTGTATTGGAAGTCATTTCATGTCTTTTTCATGTTACTCTTAGACTAACCTTTGGTGGAAAGTCTAAATGATGAAAGTGGGTTACTGAATTAATATGGAACTGTGTATTACATTAATGTGAAGAATGATTTTACTTTGTGTAGTTATAAGGTTAACTTAGTTATGCTTCAAGAGGGTGTGTGATTAGTCTCTTCCTGTCTTACTTAAGTGAATCTTAAGAAAACCTTTAGTAGTAAATATAAATGATTATTGTCTAATTGGATGTACCTTGATATGTATTTTATGTGTATGTTATCTTTAAAATGGTTCTTATACTTATTCTACGAGATTTACATAAATACAGCATAAAATCCATGTTATAAAGTAAATATCCAGTTAAGCATGGTTTTGTTGCATGTAAGCATACTTAGTGCATTCAATGTGCTTATTCCAATTGTTGTTGTACCTCTAAAGTGTAGGTGTCAAAATAGGAGACTCTTGGAAGTTAATCTTGGGAATAGCATTATCTCAAGTCAAATTTGTATGTCCTCATATGATTCGAGGACATAGGTATGTTTAGTTTGATTTTGAAAAAGATATTATAGTTGACTTTTGTATTTCCTTTTATTTAAGTAAGGATTGTTATAATAATATTTATATGTGTCTAAGATGGCTATGAAAAGATTAAGTTATTTCTTATGTTTCAATAAAAAGAGAATTGATCTATTGTTGTGTAAAGTTTTATTTTGGCACTACATTTCATACATATATGCAATGAATGATGTGCATGAGCCTGTATTAGACCTCTAATAGGCCAATCGACTCGGGTCATATAGAATAGGACGAGTTTAACGAATCCTTCTTAGCAAAGTACTTTCTACGTGGAAAGAGGGAGGTGAAGGTTGAGAAGCTTATAAACCCTAGTCAATTTAATATGAGTGCTGAGGAGTATTACTTGTCTAAGTAATCTCCATCTTTGGTGTCTAACCCTAGAGTTGAGATAAGTAGGTTTTTTACCTGTGTTGCCGACCTTGTTAAAGAAGAGTGGCGTATGACAATTATCCATAATTACATGAACATATATAGATTTTTGGTGTATGCACAAACCATTGAAGATTCAAAGCTTCTTAGGATTAAAGATATTCTAAGATGGGTAGATATGATAAGAAAAACAAACTTAGGATTAAATAGAGTGTTTCAAATAAAGATGGGTCCAATGCTCTTAAGACTAACTATAAGAGGGGTGATAGTTATCAAGGAGTTATGCCTACTTGTTCCACTTTTGGGATGAAGCATTCTGAGAAGTGTCTAGTCGAAACTTGTGTGTGCTTTTGTTCAATAAAGGACGATCAAAAGGTGAGAGATTCTCCTGCTATTTCCGATAAAGGGAAAGAGGCCACGAAATATCCTAGTCATGGTACAATTACTATTCCTCAAAATCGTGGTCAATCCTATTCTCTCAAAGATAACAAGAAAGCAAATCCGGATGAAGGTATCGCTAAGTTATTGTTTCCCTTTAGTTTTATTCTAGATAGAGTTATGGGTTGCTTCAAAGTGGGGGAGTATTGTTTATAGTTGGTTGTGTATTTTTATCTTTTCTCTTCTATTTTGTTCAAGCTTGAGATTTAGATCTTCATAGTTGCATGTTGCTTGTGTTTAGGAGTCTAAATGAAAATGAAATTCATTTATGTCCTTACATTGTGCATGTTTTCATGCCTAATAATGAATTGCTCAAATGTTGTATTTGTAACCTAGATAGTATGCCTCATAGTAAAGTATTTAAAATGGTTGCAAAATTCTCTGTTATGAGATTTGATAAAAATGTACTGTGGAATAATATTATGAGTTTGATGATACGTGTAGAAGTAAATTTATCCTAAATGTAATGAAAAGGTAGAGTCTTATGTTGTAGATGTTGTGCCCACTTTCTTGTTGTGTTTTAGGTCTCTAGATTATGCGTAGTTGATCTTCCTCCTAGCTATGTGCATTAAGTAATATGCAGTATGGTTATGAGCTTCTAGTCTTGATTATTTATCTTTTGAAAGTGTTACAAGTGTTGGGTCATTTGAGGACAATGTAGTCCAAGTGGGGAAAATGTAATGAACCACAAACAATTATGTTAAAATAGAGCCTATATTGTGTATCATGAATTTTTAAGTGTCACGACCCAAAACCAAGCCGCGACTAGCACCCACATTTACCCTCCTATGTGAGCGAACCAACCAATCTAACCTTTAACATTTTAATTACAATATCAACAAAGGAAGTGCGGGAAGACTTAAACTCATCAATAAAACAATTCAAAACTATTATTAATATCCCCTAAATCTGGAAGTCATCATCACAAGAACATCTATCTTAAATTGCTAAACTAAAAACTGCCTAAGAAGCTAAAAACAAATACTAGCTAGTATATGCTGGAACTTCAGGCATCAAGACTGAAGAAGAAGACCCAGTCCAAGCTAGACGCCTCCTCACCCTGAATTTCCGATGAAGTGAAGACTGGCTAGATCTACTGTTGAGTTGAAGTTGACGGAACGTTTGCTGCATTTACACAAATAACAAAGAAGAGAAAACATAAAAGTAGGGGGTCAGTACAACCACAAAACATGAGTAGATATCATCGGCCAACTCAAAATAGGGAACAATATATATCAATAATATTGTAAATCAACTACAATACTCAACATGTAGCAATAAACAATATTAATTCATCAATAAATACAACCGAGTTCACACATGAGGACTCAAGCCTCATTACCATACTCATTTGGAAATAAGTTCATAATTGAGTATATTCATTATCTTTCAAGATTCATTATCTTTCTTCCTCTGGTTCGGTACGTGACACTCCGCTCCTCTATTTCTATCCTGGGTGCCGGAACGTGGCACTCCGATCCTCATATACTATCTGGTACCAGGAACGTGGCACCCGATCCATATACTATCTTGGTGTCGGAACGTGACACTCCGATCCTCATATTACTATCCTGGTACCGGACGTGGGCACCCGATCCATATACTATCCTGGTGTCGGAACGTGACACTCCGATCCTCATATTCATTCTATCCTGGTACCGGAACGTGGCACCCGATCCCCTAATTCATCAAGCCTTCTTTTACACTAAGGCATCATCATTCTCATTATATAATTTATCAAGCCTTCTTTCATACTAAGGCATCATCAACCTCATTATATAATATATCAAGCCTCCTTTCAAGATTTGGGATTCAATAGCTTCATCATGCTTTGTTAATTCATCACAATTTCATAATCACAATCATGCAAGCATACAATTTAAGCACATAGAAGGGTTTACAATACTATCAATACATATCACTCACTATTAAGAGTTCACTACGAATATCATAAAATAACCATAACCTACCTCCACCGAAGAATTGATCAAGCAAGAATTTTCCCCAAAGCTTTGCTATCCTCTTCGTTTTCTCCCTTTCTCGTTCAATTCCCTCTCTCTCTTGTTCTTTCTGTTTTCTTATGTTCAAACCCTCTTTCTTTTAACCATTATTAACATATAATTAAGTGTAAAAGAGGACAATAAAACCACTAATAACTTAAGGTTACCTCTTTTAACCCCCAAGTAATTAGGACTTATTAATATTAACCCTCTAACTTTATAATTAAGGAAAGAATAGTCCAATGCGTCCCTTAAAACGTGTGAAGAAATCCGATTCTGCCTGGGACTTGCGCAGCCTGTGACGGCCCGTCGTGCCTGCGACGGTCCATCACGCAGGTCGTCGCAGCCCCTTATAACTCGAGTGGGTTGTGACGGCCCGTCACACCTGTGACGGTCCGTCCTGCACCTCCGTCACAGATTACAGAGAGTGGATTTTCAGTACCCAATTTCAGAATTCTAAGTGTCATATGGAACGAATCTTCCTCGACGGTCCGTCGTCGTGACCAGGACGGTCCGTCGTTCAGCCGTCGTCCCCGCAGTTTTCCAGAAAAAAAATCTGCTGCTCAAAACGACTAAACAGGGTCGTTACAATAGATACCATTTACCCATCGTTCATCCGAACGATCAAAAGAAGAAAAACAATGGCGAAAGGAGTACCTGAATCTGTAAACAGATGTGGGTATTTTTCTTGCATATCTGCCCTCCTTCTCCCAAGTAGCTTTTCAATCGGTCGATTCTCCATTGAACTTTGATGGATGAATCTCTCTCGACCTCAACTTGCGAACCTCTCTATCTAATATAGCAACGGTTCCTCCTCATAAGTCAAATTCTCATCAATCAAAGCTGATGAATCCCAACGGATATGTAGTTTCCATCTCCATGGTATCTTTTTAACATGGACACATGAAAATCCGGATGCACTCCGGACAGCCCTGGGGGCAAGGCTAATTCATAAGCCCACCTCCCCTATTCGCTTTAGTACCTCAAATGGTCCAATATACCTTGGAATTAACTTACCTCTTTTGCCAAACCGCATCACCCCTTTCATGGGTGAAACCTTCAACAAGACTTGTTCACCCTCCATGAACTCCAAGTCTCTAACCTTTCGGTCTGCATACTCTTTTGCCTACTTTGCGCCGCTAGAAGCTTTTCTTGAATAGACTTCACTTTCTCTAATGAATCCCTCAAAAGGTCAGTACCCCAAGGTCTAACCTCAAATGCATCAAACCACTAATGGGAGACTACATCTCCTACCATACAATGCTTCAAATGGGGCCATATCAATACTGGAGTGATAGCTATTATTGTATGAAAACTCTGCCAAAGGTAAGAAGCTATCCCAATGACCACCAGACTCTATCGCGCATGCACGAAGCATATCCTCCAACACTTGAATCATTCGCTAAGACTGACCATCAGTCTGAGGATGGAACGCGGTACTAAGGTCCAACCTAGTACCCAATTCGGCATGCAATGTTTTCCAAAACTTAGAAGTAAACTGCGTACCTCTATCTGATATGATGGATAGTGGAACCCCATGCAATCGAACGATTTCTGAGATATAGATCTTGGCTAACTTCTCTGCATTGTAAGTCACCTTGACCGGAATAAAATGAGCAGACTTAGTTAACCTATCAACAATCACCCAAATGGAGTCATACTTACCATTGTCTTTGAAGACCAACCACAAAGTCCATTGTGATTCTCTCCCACTTCCATTCAGGAATGGGCATTCTCTGAAGCGTTCCTCCGGGCCTCTGGTGTTCATACTTTACTTGTTGACAGTTTGGACATTTGGCAATAAAGTCAACAATATCGCGCTTCATTCTACTCCACCAAAAGTGTTGCTTTAGGTCGCGATACATCTTGGTTGCACCCGGATGTATAGAATACCTTGAACTATGAGCCTCTGTCAGAATAGTGTTGATCAAATCATCGATGCGGGGTACACATACCCTTCCCTAATCCTCAAAACACCTTCCTCGTCGATTGTTGCTTCTTTAGCCTCCCTTGCAACACTTTATCTCGGATTCGCCTTAGTTTCTCATCATCAAACTGTTTTCCCTTAATCTTGTCAAGAAAAGAAGGATCTTGACTCCACACAAGCCAACAATCCTCCCTTCTCATTTATTTCTAACCTCATCAAGTCGTTAGCCAGAGTCTGAACCTCTCTAGCCAATGGGCGTCTAGAAGCTTGCAAATGAGCTAGACTTCCCATGCTTCCCGCCTTTCTACTCAAAGCATCTGCCACAACATTCGCCTTCCCGGATGATACAAGATAGTGATGTCGTAGTCCTTCAGTAGTTCCATCCATCTCCTCTGTCTCAAGTTCAAATCTTTCTGAGTAAAGACATACTGTAGACTACGATGATCCGTATAGATTTCACACTAACCCCATATAAATAATGGCCTCCATTGCTTTAGTGCAAACACTACCGCGGCCAATTCCAAGTCATGAGTTGGATAGTTACGTTCATGCACTTTTAATTGTCTTGAAGCATAAGCAATCACGTTCTTCTCTTGCATTAGTACTGCACCCAAACCCAAATAGGATTCATCAAAATAAACAATGAAGTTCTTACCCTCTACCGGCAAGGTGAGGATAGGTGCGGTAGTCAACAAAGTCTTGAGTTTCTGAAAGATTTCCTCACACTTATCCGACCATACAAATGGAACATTTTGCTTAGTCAAGTTCGTCAGTTGGGAAGCAATAGAAGAGAATCCCTTGACAAATCGGCGGTAGTAGCTAGCTAACCCAACTAAACTCCGTATTTCTGACACATTAGTGTGTCTTACCAAATTCTTCACTGTCTAAATCTTAGAAGGATCCACCATCACTCCCTCCTTAGAAACTACATACCCCAAGAAGGACACTGCATCTAGCCAAAACTCACACTTAGAGAACTTGGCATAAAGCTTTTTCTCCCTCAACATTTCCAACACAATTCTCAAATGCTCCTCATGTTCCTCCTTACTTTTAGAATATACCAGATATCATCTATAAATACGATCACAAAGAGATCCAAATACGGCTTAAATATCCCATTCATCAAGCTCATGAAAGCA
The DNA here is from genome assembly GCA_027704805.1 of Solanum corneliomulleri. NCBI lineage: Eukaryota > Viridiplantae > Streptophyta > Magnoliopsida > Solanales > Solanaceae > Solanum > Solanum corneliomulleri. Next base: position 23,719,184 of record JAKWIY010003059.1, read on the forward strand.
GCGGGGGGCATTTGTACGACCAAAGGACATCACCACAAATTCATAATGCCCATACCTAGTCCGAAAAGCGGTCTTTGGCACATCCGTTGCCCGTATTTTCAATGATGATAACCAGATCTCAAGTCGATCTTCGAGAAGACACAAGCACCTTGTAGTTGATCGAATAAGTCATCAATGCGAGGAAGAGGATATTTGTTCTTAATAGTTACCTTGTTCAACTGCCGGTAATCTATGCACATTCGAAAACTCCCGTCCTTCTTCTTCACAAACAAAA
>JAKWIY010003059.1:23719557-23759111 GCA_027704805.1 Solanum corneliomulleri
GTAACTATGCACATTCGGAAACTCCCATCCTTCTTCTTCACAAATAGCACCGGAGCACCCCATGGAGAGGCACTCGGTCTAATGAAGCCTTTGCTCAACAACTCTTGAAGTGTGCCTTTAGCTCTCTTAATTCAGCGGGAGCCATTCTATACGGGGGTATAGAAATGGGGCGAGTACCGGGTTCCAAATCAATGCAGAAGTCTATATCCCTATCTGGTGGCATACGGGAAGATCTTAGTTGTAGGGAACACATCCAAAAACTCACAGACCCTGAAACCGACTCGATCGAAGGTACTTGGGTAGTGTCATCCTTGAGATGTGCCAGAAGCTAGCGACAACCCTACTAACCATCTTCTGAGCACGAAATAAATGAAATGATACGCACCGGATGGGAAGTGTAGTCACCCTCCCACACTAACGGATCTGCCCCAGGCTTGGCTAGCGTCACGTCGTTTTAGCATTACAATCCAAAATCGCAAAGTTTGAGAAAGCCAAGCCAAGTCATACCCAGAATTACAACGAAGTCACCCATTTCTAAAATAACCAAATCTACATAAGTGTTGCTCCCCACAAAATTCACCAAACAAGACCTATACACTTTTTCGACTATCACAGACTCACCACCGGAGTAGGAAGTAGAACACGAATAGGCATGTCAAGTAATTCACAATGTAATTTAGACCATAGCAAATGAGGAGATACATATGAAAACGTGGAGCCAGGGTCAATAATACAGATGCCATGCAATCACAAACCAAGAGATTACCTGTGATAACAGCATCAGACGCCTCCGCTTCAGACCTCCCAGGGGAAAGCATAACAATGGGCCCTATCATTCGTCTGTCCGTTGCCCCTACCATGTTGCGTAGTAGTGGCTCCGTTTTGCCCTTCACCTCTGCCGTTTTGGTGACCACCATTACCTCGGCCACACGCCCTCTCCAGAATAACGACCTCTACCATGCCACCTCTTCCTCTAGCCATTGGGGCTCTGTAACTCTGTTTTGGACAATTCCTCCTAATATGTCCAATCTCCCCACATCCATAGCACTCTCTGGAGTCAGGCATGGGTCTCTCGGAGTAGTGTTGACCGTTCTCAGGTGGACCCCCAACTACAGTCTGTAGTGAAGACTGTATTGGTCGATTTGAGTGACCTCCGAGTTCTGTCCTCTAGAATAAGAACCATTATACTCACCTCCCCTTCGAAACCTTTTTGATGTCGATGTCGTGGTGAAGTCATTGGTTTCACTCCTTCCACCTCTATCACAAAATCTACCACCTCTTGGAAGGATGTTGCCGTTGCCGCTATCTGTAAGGCTGAAATCCGCAACTCTGATCTCAACCCCTTCACAAAACGGTGGATCCGTTCTTGTGGACTGAAACAAAGTTGGGGGCATATCTGGATAGTGCGCGAAATTTAGCCTCATACGCGTTTACTGTCATCCTTCCCTGTTCAAGACTCAAGAACTCATCCCTCTTCCTATCCCTCAAGTGCATGGGGGGGATATACTTTTCCATGAACAAACTAGAGAATGATTCCCAAGTCATAGGTGGTGCCTCCGTTGGTTGACACTCAACATGTGAACGCCACCACATTTTGGCGTTCCCTTGGAACTGATAGCTCACGAACTCGACACCAAACCTCTCTACTATCCCCATCTTGTGTAGTAGCTCATGACAATCAACCAGAAAATCATAAGCATCCTCAGATTCTGCACCCTTGAAGACTGGGGGTTTCAATTTCAAGAACTTACTGAAAAGTTCGTGTTGATCGTTTGTCATATAGGCCCAGTAGTCAGACGTGGAAATGTGCCTATTCCCAATGTTGCATCCATGCGGGGAGCCATAGTAGCCGCATGTCGTATCTCTGAAACCGGAGGTGTTGGTGCAGAAACCACTGGAGGTGCTTGACCCTGATCAGACAACCCGCTAAGATAAGCAAGTACTTGGTTGATCATCTCTGGGGTAGGTTGGGGGTGGCATTTCCACATTCTGCCCTTGTTCGGTTTCCCCTTCCTCACCCTCTCTTACTGCATCCTCAGTCGGTGGAGGAGTCACCGCCCTAGTATCAGATGGGCTAGGGGCTCGTCCTCTTCCTCTAGAGGACGTCCTCCCACGACCTCTTCCACGGCCTCTTGCCGTTACCCTTCCTCGAGCCACAGCCCAAGTGGCTGGCTCAGTAGTTTCCTGTCTTTCCGTTGTCGCTGCTGGTGCGGTCGTTGCTCTAGTTCTAACCATCTGCGAAATAGAATGAAGATGGTCAGATACCAATTTGTATCACCTAGATACCAATTGGACTCAAGTAGTAGCATGAAAGAAAGAATGAAAGAATGGAATTTTCCTAAAGTCTTATAGCCTCTCAGGAAAAGTAAAGGCGTCCCCCTACGTTCGTTCCTTAAGACTCTACTAGACCTGTTCTTGTGTGATGAGACCAATGAACCTAATGCTCTGATACCAAGTTTTTCACGACCCAAATCGGAGACGCGACTGGCACCCACATTTACCCTCCTATGTGAGCGAACCAACCAATTTAACCCTTAACATTTTAATACAATATCAACGAAAGAAATGCGGAAGACTTAACTCATTAATAAAAACAAATCAAAACTATTATTATTATCCCCAAAATCTGGAAGTCATCATCATCACAAGAACATCTATCTCAAATTTCTAAACTAAAACTGTCTAAGAACAAAATACTAAAAGCTAGTCCATGCCGGAAGTTAAGGCATCAAGACTTGAAGAAGGAGACCCAGTCCAAGCTAGACGCATTAGCTCACCCTGAATTTCCGATGGAGTGAAGAGGGCTTGATCTACTGCTGAGTCGAAGTTGACGGAACGTTTGCTGCATAACACAATAAAAAGAGGAAAACATAAAAGTAGGGGGTCAGTACAACCACACGTACTGAGTAGATATAATCGGGTAAACTCAAAATAGGCGATAATACATATCAAGTAATATTATAAATCAACTATAAACTCAACATGTAGCAGCAAGTAGTATAATCGTCAATAAATACCATCAAGTTCATCCATGAGGACTCAAGACTCAATACCATACTCATTTGGGGATTAAGTTCATTATGTTGAGTATATTAACATCTTTCGAGATTCATTATCTTTCTTCCTCTTGTGTCGGTACGTGACACTCCGATCCCCTACTACTATGTGTCGGTACGTGACACTCCGATCCCATATGTGTCGAACGTGACACTCCGATCCCCTATATGTGTCGGAACGTGACCTCCGATCCCCTATATGTGTCGGTACGTGACACTCCGATCCCCTATATGTGTCGGTACGTGACACTCCGATCCCCTACATCTATGTGTCGGTTCGTTACACACCGTCCCACTAATACTATGTGTCGGAACGTGACACTCCGATCCACTAATTCTATGTGTCGGAACGTGACACTCCGATCCACTAATCTCATTATATCCGTTCATCAAGCCTCTCTAAACCAAGGCATCATCAATCCCAATCACTTTAATTCATCAAGCCTTCTTTTATACCAAGGCATTATAATTAATATCATAGATTAAAGTTTTCTTTCAAGATTTGGGATTCAATGGTTTTCATCATGCTTGTTTTATCAAAATCACATGATCATATTCATACAAGCATACAATTAAGCATATAGACAGGTTTACAATATCATCAACACATATTATTCACTACTAAGAGTTCACTACGAATATCGTAATATAAACCATAACCTACCTCCACCGAAGAATTGAAATCGACAAGAAATCTCCCAAGCTTTGTTATCTCCTCAGCCTCTCGATCGATCTCTCTATCCCTCTTTCTGTTCTTTCTCTTTTGTTTCTTATGTTCAAACCCTCTTTCTTTTACCCTAATTAATCATATAAATAAGTGTGAAAAAGGACAATAAACCCCTCTAATTAACTTAAGGTTACCCCTTTTAAACCCCTAAGTAATTAGACTTATTAATGTTACCCCTCAATCTTTATAATTAAGGAAAGAATAGTCAAAAACGACCCTTAAACGTGTGAGAAATCCTAAACTGCCTGGGATTGCGTGACCTGTGACGGGCCGTCGTGCCTTGTGACGGTCCGTCACGGTGGTCGTCGCACCTCCCCAGGTTCCAGGTGGCTGTGACGGCCCGTCACACCTGTGACGGTCCGTCCTGCACCTCCGTCCTGACGGTCAGAAACTCGTTTCTCTCATACCAATTTCTCAAAAGTTGAAGTGTTTTGCAACGGGGCTCACGACGGTTCGTCGTGGGATTGACGGCACGTCCTGCAGGTCCGTCACAATTTACAGAGAGTCGATTTTCAGTACCCAATTTCAAAATTCTAAGTGCCATGGGACGACACTCCCTCGACGGGCCGTCGTGACCACGACGGTCCGTCGGGACACACGTTGTCTCTGCCAGTTTTTCCAGAAATGCACTCTGTTGCTCAAAACGACTAAACAGGTCGTTACAGTTATTTACTCTTTTTGCTCCTATCTTGTTTCCGCATGGTGTAGTAAACAACCAATGTGTTTTTGTTATTATATGTGGGTAAAATCTATCTAAAAATGGCATTCCTAATAACATGTCTTTTCTTGAAAACTTAAATCTTTATATTTCTTGTATTGTTAGTATTTTATCCCATATTTGTATTTTTATATTTTTTTCTTTGTATTTAATCATACTTCCTTCATTATTAAATCCTGTTACTACCATAGGTGTTTTTACTTTTTCCCATTTATCTTCTGGTAAACAATTATATTTACATATGTTTGCTTCTGCTCCTGTATCTATCATAGGGGTAAAATATCTGTTGTGATATCCTTCTTCAATAATTTTTGCAAGTATAAATATTTTCACTATTCATTTTGTTCTTTTAATAATTATTTTCTTATTTTTGCAGGTTATTGTTAATTGTTCATTTTCTATGTTGTATGGTTTAACTTTTTCTAGCCATTTTATTCCTAATGTAATATTCTGATTTCCTTGGTAAATTTTAAATGGTATAATTAGCGGTATTCCTCCTATAGTTACTTCTTTTTGTGTTATTTCTTCATTTGTATTTACTATCTCGCTAGGTAGTCCGGGGCATAATTGTCCCGTTTTTTAAAATTTCTGTTTCCAATACTAATTCTCTTGTTATATAATTTTCTTCTTGTCCTGTGTTTATTAAAATCTTATATCTTGTTTGGTCTATTATTCCTGTTTTGAAGTAATGGTATGGTTTATTTCTTCTTTATCTAATAAATTTTGTGGGATTTCATAGTTTCTCCTAGATGTACTCATTCTGGATGAGGTAGCTCTTGTTAATGTATCTAGTACGCTTGAAGTACTTAATCTTTCTTTTACAATTTTTAAGTCTTCTTCTATGTCCATTTCATTATAGCCATAGTCATTATTGTCTATTACAGTAATTATTTTTTCGAAAGGATTTTCTACTTTTATTTTATAATTTTATTTCTTGCTGTTACTTTGTGTTTTGTTGTTAATATATATATGTTCTTACATCTTGCTGTAAAAATCTTACTTCCTGGTGCTAGCTCTATTCCAGACATCTTCCAATATAATACTAATGATTTATCTATATTTCTATCTGTTAATGCTACTGAATAGTTGACACTTACTATAAAATTTAAATTTTTGGTATATTAGGTTTCCTCTTACTGCACTCATTACGCTTTTCTCTATAGGATGTATAATTCTATCATCTGCTAAGTTATTTTCAATAGGTGATCTATTCCTATTCCTTCTCTAAAACAAGCTTTTATTAATATTTCTGTTCCTCCTAAATGTACATATTTTATGGTATTTTAGCTTTTATATCTTGTATTTCTCTATTAATTATTCTCTTATTTAGTATATGTATATGTGCTTATCCTCTTGTATATTTACAATTTATAATATGTTCTTTCTGGCTAACTACGTAGTATTCTTCTTTTTGTCTTTTAAACCAATTTCTTAAGGTAGGTATTTCAAGTACTTTTTCAACACTTAAGTCTAATTCTTTTCCTTTTATTTGTTCAAATATTGTATTATCAAATATGATTTTTTGTTTTGATAATTCTTTATTTTGATAATCTTCTTTAGATATTATTTTTATGTCTTCTTCAGTCATTATGTTTCATCTTCTATTTCATCATTATTTATATAAATATTTTCTTTTTCATTTTAAAATTCTATATCTGATACTTCATATATACTACAATTTTAAATTAATTCATTGTATATATATTCTATTTGCATATATTTATCATTATCCATCATTATTTCTGCAATTTGCTTTCTTTTTGGATCTTTAGGTAACTTACAGTCTCTAGCTAAATGTCCTAACTTTCCGCAATTATAACAAGTACATTGTGATATTTTTCTTTTTGGTCTATATGGTCTTTTTATTTTATAATTTTTTATATAATATCTTTGTCTTGGTTTTTTATATTTATACTTAGTTTTAGTTTTTCTATAATTTTTATATTTTCTAGCTTTTGACTTTTTATAGTATTTGTTTATACATCCAAACTGTGGTGTTGTTTTATTTTTACAACATGCTAAATTCTTAATTTGTACTTTTTCCATTTTTAATTTTTCTTTTTGGTTTTCACATAGTTTTACAAACCATTGATGTAAAAATTTTATTCTAGCTCCTAAAGTATATGTTAATCCTTCATCATTCCAATCTTTAATTATTTTTGTACTGAATGGTTCTGGTAATTTTGTAAAATATTGTTGTCTTATTTCTTTTGCTTCATTCATATTATATCTTGCTTTGTAATAATATTCTTTAAATTCACATGTGTATTCTTCTATGTAACACATTTTGCATGTAGCTAATTTTATCATAAGTTTTCTATTTATTATTTTTTCTCTATTTTGTTCTTTTATATCTGTGGTCATGCCTCCAAATTCATTTTTTATTGCTAATTCATATTTATCAAGTATATCTCTATTTGTTGTCAATGGAGATCCAACGATTTTCTTATCACTTCTAAGTGATTCTAAACTTTCTGCGGCTAGATTTTCTATCCATAATTTTGTTGTTCCTACAAATAATCTTTCTATATGTCTTGGCGTTTCTCTAGTTGTTATTTTATTAGCAATTAGTTGTTTAGATATATTTCCTACCCGTAGTAGTATTGCTTATTTATATCTGTAACACAATCTAGATCTAAAAAGTTATATTGTTCGGTTATCGGTTTAGGTGTCCATTTTTTATTTAATCTACTATTCCATATTGCATTTGTTCTATGTGATTGTTCATAATTCTCTGTATAATAAGTTGGTTGTGTCCTTCTAGGACTAGTTCTGGGGCTATTAACTGGGGTTTTGACTCTTGATGTGCTAGGTCGATTCATATCTCCTGTGTTTATTTCTATTTTTTTCTGTTTATTTACTTGTTCTGAAATTTCTGCGTATGTTTCGCATATATAACTTATTTATGAGTTTTGATCATTTATTGTATCCGATTCATTTTCGTCTATTTCATTTACTTCAAGATTTTCATTTAATTTTTGTTTCATCTCATTTATTTCATTAGTTAATTCCAGCTCTTTATCTTTTTCTATCTGTTTCTCTTTTTGTTCAGTTTCATAGAATAATTTTAGCTTAGCTAATTCTTTTTCTAATTCACTTATTCTTGTATTTTTTATTTCATCTAGATGTTGTACTTCTTACTTTGCTTGCATTTTTATCTTTTCAATTTCTTTTGATTTTTCTATTTCTTCATTTTCTTTTGTTATTCTTATCATAACTGTTAGACTATCTTCTAATTTTGCTGTTTCTTTTTCTAACATTAAATATAAATTATTTCCTATTTTTAATATCTTCTTCCTAAATTTGAAAATATTATTTTTATTGTTAATCCGTCTTGATTTTCATATGTCTTTTCGTCTACTGCAAATCTTCTTTATTCATTATAATTTATGAATTATATTGTGTTGTAACCTATATTCAAGGCAATGTATTTGTTTTTCTTACATAAATATAACATTTCTTTGTGCTAATATTGATTTTTTACATACTCCTGCCAACATATTTTCTTTTAATATTTCTTTCCTATGTTGTAGTTCTTGTCTTTTTCCATCTATTTTTTCTATCAGTTGTTGCTTATATATTTCTTTGTTCATATCATTTTTTCAAATAATAAACATATTTATATTCTGTTTTTGAAATTATGTTTATCAAATAATTTGTCTTATCATTACTTGTTTTAGTAAGTTGTGATAATTCATATTCTATGTATAAAGGTTTTAACTTTTTCCATATCTTTCGCACTTTTCTATTTATCTTGGTTTTTGTTGTTTTAGTTTCCTTACATGATGTTGTATTACACTTCATGTTTTTAATAAAATATTTTTTCATAATATTCTTTTTTCATTTGCGTTGTTTGCAATGTATTCTAGATATTGATTTTCTCGGGTTCTTAAGTACATATACAAATTTTCAACTAATAATTTTTCTTGTTGATCTATGTTTTTCTTAGTTTCTTTCCAATATTGTAGGTATATATAATTTATCATTGATCTCTGAATATTTCTAGATCATCATATAAGTCTATGTCAAAATTTTTATCATAAAAGTCATCTTGTATAACTAATTCTGCCCAGCCTTGGGTTGTTATTTCTATTACTTCATATGTTAATAATTTATAATAAATTGCTCTTTCTATATCAGTATTTAAATTTTTCAATATATAGATTATTAATATTTTATAATTCACATCGTCATCTAATAGGTAGGAGTTCATTTTAATCATATTTTCGCTAAAATTTTATTCCTTCCAACCTCTTAATAGATACAAAAAAAATTACAATCCTTTCTAGGATTAGTAAATCAAGTAAGAGGTATATACAAAAATTAGCAGAACATTTAAAATCATTATATAAAAAACTTAAAAAAGATGTTGAATACTATTTCGAACAATAAAGATAAAGAACATATAAGAAATATTAAAAATTTATGTAAAAAATTACCAAAACTATATTTCCCTAATGAAAATTAATCATTTACTTATATTGTTTAAACAGATTCAAGTGATCATGTAACGACCTGTTTAGTCGTTTTGAGCAACAGAGTGCATTTCTGGAAAAACTGCCAGAGACGACGTGTGTCCCGACGGACCGTCGAGGGAGTGTCGTCCCATGGCACTTAGAATTTTGAAATTGGGTACTGAAAATCGACTCTCTGTAAATTGTGACGGACCTGCAGGACGTGCCGTCACATGCACGACGAACCGTCGTGAGTCCCGTTGCAAAACACTTCAACTTTTGAGAATTTGGTACGAGAAACGAGTTTCTGACCGTCAGGACTGAGGTGCAGGACGGACCGTCACAGGTGTGACGGGCCGTCACAGCCACCTGGAACCTGGGGAGGTGGACGACCACCGTGACGGACCGTCGCAGGCACGACGGCCCGTCACAGGTCACGCAATCCCAGGCAGTTTAGGATTTCTCCCACGTTTTAAGGGTCGTTTTTGACTATTCTTCTTCCTTAATTATAAAGATTGAGGGGTAACATTAATAAGTCTAATTACTTAGGGGTTAAAAGGGGTAACCTTAAGTTATTTAGAGGGGTTTATTGTCCTTTTTCACACTTAATTATATGATTAATTAGGGTAAAAGAAAGAGGGTTTGAACATAAGAAAACAAAAGAGAAAGAACAGAAAGAGGGATAGAGATCGATCGAGAGGCTGAGGAGAATAACAAAGCTTGGGAGATTTCTTGTCGATTTCAATTCTTCGGTGGAGGTAGGTTATGGTTTATATTACGATATTCGTAGTGAACTCTTAGTAGTGAATAATATGTGTTGATGATATTGTAAACCTGTCTATATGCTTAATTGTATGCTTGTATGAATATGATCATGTGATTTTTGATAAAACAAGCATGATAAAAACTATCTAATCCCAAATCTTGAAAGAAACTTTAATCTATGTTATTAATGATAATGCCTTGGTATAAAAGAAGGCTTGATGAATTAAAGTGATTGGGATTGATGATGCCTTGGTTTAGAGAAGCTTGATGAACGGATATAATGAGATTAGTGGATCGGAGTGTCACGTTCCGACACATAGAATTAGTGGATCGGAGTGTCACGTTCCGACACATAGTATTAGGTGGGACGGGTGTCACGAACCGACACGTAGATGTAGGGGATTGAGTGTCACGTACCGACACATATAGGGGATCGGAGTGTCACGTACCGACACATATAGGGGATCGGAGTGTCACGTTCCGACACATATAGGGGATCGGAGTGTCCGTTTCCGACACATATAGGGGATCGGAGTGTCACGTACCGACACATAGTAGTAGGGGATCGGAGTGTCACGTACCGACACAAGAGGAAGAAAGATAATGAATCTCGAAAGATGGTTATATACTCAACATAATGAACTTAATCCCCAAATGAGTATGGTATTGAGGCTTGAGTCCTCATGGATGAACTTGATGGTATTTATTAACGATTATACTACTTGCTGCTACATGTTGAGTTTATAGTTGATTTATAATATTACTTGATATGTATTATCACCTATTTTGAGTTAACCGATGATATCTACTCAGTACGTGTGGTTGTACTGACCCCCTACTTTGATTCATACTCCACGGCTCTATCCCAACCCCCTCGCTCAAATTCAAACCCTCACCATTTCTTTGATTCATACCCCGTGGCTCCATCCCAATCCCATTACTCAAATTCAAATCCTCCCCATTTCTTTGACACATATTTCGTGGCTCCATCACAATCTCCTCATTCAAATTCAAACCCTCCCCATTTCTTTGATTCCTACACCATGGCTCCATCCCAATCCCCTCATTCAAATTCAAACCTGCCCCATTTCTTTGATTCATATTCCATGGCTCCATTCGAATCCCCTCAATCAACGTCAAACCCTTCCCATTTGTTTGATTCATACTCCATGGCTCCATCCCAGTCCCTCACTCAATTCCTACTTCTCCTGGATCCATCCCAATCCCCTCGCTCAAATTCAAACTCTCCCCATTTCTTTGATTACGCAAATCCAAAACCTCCCCATTTCTATGATTCTTACTCTGTAGCTCCATCCCAATCCCCTCACCGAAATTCAAAACCTCCCCATTTCTTTGATTCCTTCTAGAAGGCTCCATCCCTATCTCCTCGTTCAAATTAAAACCCTCCCCATTTCCTTGATTCCTACTTAATGGATCCATTCCAATTTTATCTCTCAAATTTAAACCCTCTCCCTTTCTTCGATTCCTATCAAGTGGCTCCATTCTAAACCAATCCAGAAACTCAAAAATCTGAAATTCAAGGGGTTTTATCAAATAAATGGTATTGGCATCAAAGAAACAAAAGTATCAGCAAAAAATCGACCATTTCAGTGAAATAAATCTCATTCAAACTCACACAAAACGCATCAAGAATAACAGAGAGTCAAGAAATCATACACAAGGGGTTGGAGGAATGGGGTATTTATACAAGGTAGAAGTAGATGAAGACTATTTAAGTAGCAGAATCTATCTATAATAATTGCCATTTGACTAAGATTATTGTTTTGCAATGTTACATATAATTCTTGAAAAGCTTTCACACTATAAAAAAATCCAAATGTATCACGTACCGACACATAGTAGTAGGGGATCGGAGTGTCACGTACCGACACAAGAGGAAGAAAGATAATGAATCTCGAAAGATGTTAATATACTCAACATAATGAACTTAATCCCCAAATGAGTATGGTATTGAGGCTTGAGTCCTCATGGATGAACTTGATGGTATTTATTAACGATTATACTACTTGCTGCTACATGTTGAGTTTATAGTTGATTTATAATATTACTTGATATGTATTATCACCTATTTTGAGTTAACCGATGATATCTACTCAGTACGTGTGGTTGTACTGACCCCCTACTTTTATGTTTTCCTCTTGTTATTTGTGCTATGCAGCAAACGTTCCGTCAACTTCGACTCAGCAGTAGATCAAGCCAGTCTTCACTCCATTGGAAATTCAGGGTGAGCTAATGCGTCTAGCTTGGACTGGATCTTCTTCTACAAGTCTAGATGCCTTGAACTTCCGGCATGGACTAGTTTTTACTTGTTTTTAGCTTTTTAGACATTCTTAGATTAGTAAATTGAGATAGATGTTCTTGTGATGATGACTTCCAGATTTTGGGAATATTAATAATAGTTTTAAATTGTTACATTAATGAGTTTAAGTCTTCCGCATTACTTTCTGTTGATATTGTATTAAATGTTAAGGGTTATATGGGTTGGTTCGCTCACATAGGAGGGGGTAAATGTGGGTGCCAGTCGCGTCCCCGAATTGGGTCATGACAAACTTGGTATCAGAGCATTAGGTTCATTGGTCTCATCACACAAGAACAGGTCTCTAGTAGAGTCTTAAGGAAGGTAGGGGGACGCCTTTACTTTTCCTTGAGAGGCTATAAGACTTTAGGAAAATTCCATTCTTTCATTCTTTCTTTCGTGCTACTACTTGAGTCCAATTGGTATCTAGGTGATACAAATTGGTATTGACCATCTTCATTCTATTTCGCAGATGGTTAGAACTAGAGCAACGACCGCACCAGCAGCAACAACGGAAAGACATGAAAAACTGAGCCAGCCACTGGGGCTGTGGCTCGAGGAGGAACAGCGGCAAGAGGCCGTGGAAGAGGTCGTGGGAGGACGTCCTCTAGAGGGAGAGGACGAGCCCCTAGCCCATCTGATGCTAGGGCAGTGACTCCTCCACCGACTGAGGATGCCAGTAAGAGAGAGGGTGAGGAAGGGGAAACCGAACAAGGGCAGAATGAGGAAATGCCACCCCAACCTACCCCAGAGATGATCAACCAAGTACTTGCTTATCTTAGTGGGTGGTCTGATCAGGGTCAAGCACCTCCAGTGGTTTCTGCACCAAACACCTCCGGTTTCAGAGATACGACATGCGGCTACTATGCTTCCCGCATGGATGCAAACTGGGAATAGGCACATTTCCACGTCTGACTACTGGGCCTATTATGACAAACGATCAACACGAACTTTTCAGTAAGTTCTTGAAATTGAAACCCCCAGTCTTCAAGGGTGCAGAATCTGAGGATGCTTATGATTTTCTGGTTGATTGTCATGAGCTACTACACAAGATGGGGATAGTAGAGAGGTTTGGTGTCGAGTTCGTGAGCTATCAGTTCCAAGGAACGCCAAAATGTGGTGGCGTTCACACGTTGAGTGTCAACCAACGAGGCACCACCTATGACTTGGGAATCATTCTCTAGTTTGTTCATGGAAAAGTATATCCCCCGCACTTTGAGGGATAGGAAGAGGGATGAGTTCTTGAGTCTTGAAACGGGAAGGATGACAGTAAACGCGTAATGAGGCTAAATTTCGCGCACTATCCAGATATGCCACCCAAAACTTTGTTTCAGTCCACAAGAACGGATCCGCCGTTTTGTGAAGGGTTGAGGTCAGAATTGCGGATTTCAGCCTTACAGATAGCGGCAACGGCAACATCCTTCCAAGAGGTGGTAGACTTTGTGATTGAGGTGGAAGGAGTGAAACCAGATGACTTCACCACGACATCGACATCAAAGAGGTTTCGAAGGGGAGGTGAGTACAATGGTTCTTATTCTAGAGGACAGAACTCGGAGGTCACTCAAATCGACCAATACAGTCTTCACTACAGACTGTAGTTGGGGGTCCACCTCAGAACGGTCAATACTACTCCGAGAGACCTATGCCCGATTCCAGAGAGTGTATGGATGTGGGGAGATTGGACATATTAGGAGGAATTGTCCAAAAACAGAGTTACAGAGCCCCACTAGCTAGAGGTAGGGGTGGTCATGGGTAGAGGCCCGTTTTCTGGAGGACGTGGTGGTCGAGGTAATGGCGGTCACCAAAACGGCAGAGGTGAAGGGCAAAACGAGCCACTACTACACAACATGGTAGGGGCAACGGACAGACGAATGATAGGCCCATTGTTATGCTTTCCCTGGGAGGTTGAAGCGGAGGCGTCTGATGCTGTTATCACAGGTAATCTCTTGGTTTGTAATTGCATGGCATCTGTATTATTTGACCCTGGCTCCACGTTTCATATGTATCTTCCTCATTTGCTAATGGTCTAAATTTACATTGTGAATTACTTGACATGCCTATTCGTGTTTCTACTCCGGTGAGTGAGTCTCTGTGATAGTCGAAAAAGTGTATAGGTCTTGTTTGGTGAATTTGTGGGGAGCAACACTTATGTAGATTTGGTTATTTTAGAAATGGTGACTTCGATGTAATTCTGGGTATGACTTGGCTTTCTCCAAACTTTGCGATTTTGGATTGTAATGCTAAAACGGTAACGTTAGCCAAGCCTGGGGCAGATCCGTTAGTATGGGAGGGTGACTACACTCCCAATCCGGTTGCGTATCATCTCCTTTATTCGTGCTCATAAGATGGTTAGTAAGGGTTGTCTAGCTTTCTTGGCACATCCTCAAGGATGGACACTACCCAAGTACCTTCGATCGAGTCGGTTTCAGTGGTCTGTGAGTTTTGGATGTGTCCCTGCAGATCTTCCCGGTATGCCACCAGATAGGGATATAGACTTCTGCATTGATTTGGAACCCGGTACTCGCCCCTTCTATACCCCGTATAGAATGGCTCCCGCCGAATTAAGAGAGTTAAAGGCACAACTTCAAGAGTTGCTGAGCAAAGGCTTCATTAGACCAAGTGCATCTCCTTGGGGTGCTCCGGTGCTATTTGTGAAGAAGAAGGATGGGAGTTTCCGAATGTGCATAGATTACCGACAGTTGAACAAAGTAACTATTAAGAACAAGTACCCCATTCCTCGCATTGATGACTTGTTCGATCAGTTACAAGGTGCTTGTGTCTTCTCAAAGATTGACTTGAGATCCGGTTATCACCAATTGAAAATACGAGCAACAGATGTTCCAAAGACTGCTTTTCGAACTAGGTATGGGCATTATGAATTTGTGGTAATGTCTTTTGGTCTTACGAATGCCCCTGCTGCCTTCATGAGCTTGATGAGCGGGATTTTCAAGCCATACTTGGACCTCTTTGTGATTGTGTTTATTGATGATATACTGATATACTCCAAAAGTAAGAAGGAACATGAGGAGCATTTGAGAATGGTGTTAGAGTTGTTGAGGAAGAAAAAGCTTTATGCGAAATTCTCCAAGTGTGAGTTTTGGCTAGATTCAGTGTCCTTTGGGGCACGTGGTTTCTAAGGATGGAGTGATGGTGGATCCATCTAAGATTGAGACAGTGAAGAATTGGGTAAGACCTACAAAGTGTCAGAAATAAGGAGTTTTGTGGGGTTAGCTAGCTACTACCGCCGATTCGTCAAGGGATTCTCTTCCATTGCTTCCCAATTGACGAACTTGACTAAGCAAAACGTCCCATTTGTATGGTCGGATGAGTGTGAGGAGAGCTTCCAGAAGCTTAAGACTTTATTGACTAACCGCCCTATCCTCACCTTGCCGGTAGTAGAGGCAAAAACTTCATTGTTATTGTGACGCATCCTATTCTGGGTTGGGTGCAGTACTAATGCAAGAGAAGAATGTGATTGCTTATGCTTCGAGGCAATTAAAGGTGCATGAACGTAACTACCCAACTCATGACTTGGAATTGGCCGCGGTAGTATTTGCACTAAAGCAATGGAGACACTACTTGTATGGGGTTAAGTGTGAAGTCTACACGGACCATCGTAGCCTACAGTATGTATTCACTCAGAAAGACTTGAACTTGAGACAGAGGAGATGGATGGAACTACTGAAGACTACGACACATCACTATCTTGTATCATCCGGGGAAGGCGAATGTTGTGGCAGATGCCTTGAGTAGAAAGCGAAAGGCGGAAAGCATGGGAAGTCTAGCTCATTTGCAAGCTTCTAGACGCCCATTGGCTAGAGAAGTGCAGATTTTGGCTAATGACCTTATGAGGTTAGAAATAAACGAGAAGGGAGGATTGTTAGCTTGTGCAGAGGAAAAATCCTCTTTTCTTGATCAGATTAAGGGGAAACAGTCTGATGATGAGAAACTAAGGCGAATCCGAGACAAAGTGTTGCAAGGAGAGGCTAAAGAGGCAATAATTGATGAAGAAGGTGTTTTGAGAATTAAGGGAAGGGTATGTGTACCCCGCATCGATGATCTGATCACCACTATTCTTACCGAGGCTCATAGTTCCGGATATTCTATACATCCTGGTGCAACCAAGATGTATCGCGACCTAAAGCAACACTTCTGGTGGAGTAGAATGAAGCGCGATATTGTTGACTTATTGCCAAATGTCCCAAACTGTCAACAAGTAAAGTATGAACATCAGAGGCCCGGAGGAACGCTTCAGAGAGAATGCCCATTCCTGAATGGAAGTGGGAGAGAATCGCGATGGACTTCGTGGTTGGTCTTCCCAAGACCTTGGGTAAGTATGACTCTATTTGGGTGATTGTTGATAGGTTAACTAAGTCTGCTCACTTTTCCTGTCAAGGTGACTTACATGCAGAGAGAAATTAGCAAAAATCTACATCTCAGAAATCGTTCGATTGCATGGGGTTCCACTCTCAATCATATCTGATAGAGGTACGCAGTTTACTTCTAAGTTTTGGAGAACATTGCATGCTGAATTGGGTACT
This sequence comes from Solanum corneliomulleri, assembly GCA_027704805.1. Lineage (NCBI taxonomy): Eukaryota > Viridiplantae > Streptophyta > Magnoliopsida > Solanales > Solanaceae > Solanum > Solanum corneliomulleri. The sequence goes on from JAKWIY010003059.1 coordinate 23,736,136, forward strand.
AGGTTGGACCTTAGTACTGCATTTCATCCTCAGACCGATGGTCAGTCTGAGCGAACGATTCAAGTGTTGGAGGATATGCTTCGCGCGTGTGTGATAGAGTTTGGTGGCCATTGGGATAGCTTCTTACCGTTGGCAGAGTTTTCATACAATAATAGCTATCACTCAGTATCGACATGGCGCCCATTTGAAGCATTGTATGGGAGGAGGTGTAGATCTCCCATTGGTTGGTTTGACGCCTTTGAAGTTAGACCTTGGGTGACTGATCTGTTAAGAGATTCTATGGAGAAGGTGAAAGCTATTCAAGAAAAGCTTTTAGCGGCTCAAAGTAGACAAAAGGAGTATGCAGACCGAAAGGTTAGAGACTTGGAGTCATGGAAGGTGAACAAGTCTTGTTGAAGGTTCGCCCATGAAAGGGGTGATGCGGTTTGGAAAAAGAGGTAAGTAAGTCCAAGGTACATTGGACCATTTGAGGTACTAAAGCGAATAGGGGAGGTGGCTTATGAATTAGCCTTACCCCCAGGGCTGTCCGGAGTGCATCCGGTGTTTCATGTATCCATGTTGAAGAGATACCACGGAGATGGAAACTACATTATCCGTTGGGATTCAGTTTTGTTGGATGAGAACTTGACTTATGAAGAGGAACCGGTTGCTATATTAGATAGAGAAGTTCGCAAGTTGAGGTCGAGAGAGATTGCATCCATCAAAGTGCAATGGAAGAATCGACCGGTTGAAGAGGCTACTTGGGAGAAGGAGGCAGATATGCAAGAAAAATACCCACATCTGTTTACAGATTCAGGTACTCCTTTTCGCCATTATTTTCCTTCTTTTGATCGTTCGGGGACGAACGATGGGTAAATTGGTATCTATTGTAACGACCTGTTTAGTCGTTTGAGCAACAGAGTGTTTCTGGAAAAAACTGCCAGAGACGACGTGTGTCCCGACGGACCGTCGTGGTCACGACGGCCCGTCGAGGGAGTGTCGTCCCCCATGGCACTTAGAATTTTGAAATTGGGTACTGAAAATCGACTCTCTGTAAATTGTGACGGACCTGCAGGACGTGCCGTCACATGCACGACGAACCGTCGTGAGTCCGTTGCAAAACACTTCAACTTTTGAGAAATTCGTACGAGAAACGAGTTTCTCACCGTCAGGACGGAGGTGCAGGAACGGACCGTCACAGGTGTGACGGGCCGTCACAGCCACCTGGAACCTGGGGAGGTGCGACGACCACCGTGACGGACCGTCGCAGGCACGACGGCCCGTCACAGGTCACGCAATCCCAGGCAGTTTAGGATTTCTCCACACGTTTTAAGGGTCGTTTTTGACTATTCTTTCTTTATTATAAAGATTGAGGGGTAACATTAATAAGTCTAATTACTTAGGGGTAAAAGGGGTAACCTTAAGTTAATTAGAGGGGTTTATTGTCCCTTTTTCACACTTAATTATATGATTAATTAGGGTAAAAGAAAGAGGGTTTGAACATAAGAAAACAAAAGAGAAAGAACAGAAAGAGGGATAGAGAGATCGATCGAGAGGCTGAGGAGAATAACAAAGCTTGGGAGATTTCTTGTCGATTTCAATTCTTCGGTGGAGGTAGGTTATGGTTTATATTACGATATTCGTAGTGAACTCTTAGTAGTGAATAATATGTGTTGATGATATTGTAAACCTGTCTATATGCTTAATTGTATGCTTGTATGAATATGATCATGTGATTTTGATAAAACAAGCATGATAAAAACTATCTAATCCCAAATCTTGAAAGAAACTTTAATCTATGTTATTAATGATAATGCCTTGGTATAAAAGAAGGCTTGATGAATTAAAGTGATTGGGATTGATGATGCCTTGGTTTAGAGAAGGCTTGATGAACGGATATAATGAGATTAGTGGATCGGAGTGTCACGTTCCGACACATAGAATTAGTGGATCGGAGTGTCACGTTCCGACACATAGTATTAGTGGGACGGGTGTCACGAACCGACACGTAGATGTAGGGGATCGGAGTGTCACGTACCGACACATATAGGGGATCGGAGTGTCACGTACCGACACATATAGGGGATCGGAGTGTCACGTTCCGACACATATAGGGGATCGGAGTGTCACGTTCCGACACGTATAGGGGATCGGAGTGTCACGTACCGACACATAGTAGTAGGGGATCGGAGTGTCACGTACCGACACAAGAGGAAGAAAGATAATGAATCTCGAAAGATGTTAATATACTCAACATAATGAACTTAATCCCCAAATGAGTATGGTATTGAGGCTTGAGTCCTCATGGATGAACTTGATGGTATTTATTAACGATTATACTACTTGCTGCTACATGTTGAGTTTATAGTTGATATATAATATTACTTGATATGTATTATCACCTATTTTGAGTTAACCGATGATATCTACTCAGTACGTGTGGTTGTACTGACCCCCTACTTTTATGTTTTCCTCTTGTTATTTGTGCTATGCAGCAAACGTTCCGTCAACTTCGACTCAGCAGTAGATCAAGCCAGTCTTCACTCCATCGGAAATTCAGGGTGAGCTAATGCGTCTAGCTTGGACTGGATCTTCTTCTACAAGTCTCGATGCCTTGAACTTCCGGGATGGACTTGTTTTTACTTGTTTTTAGCTTTTTAGACATTCTTAGATTAGTAAATTGAGATAGATGTTCTTGTGATGATGACTTCCAGATTTTGGGAATATTAATAATAGTTTTGAATTGTTACATTAATGAGTTTAAGTCTTCCGCATTACTTTCTGTTTATATTGTATTAAAATGTTAAGGGTTATATGGGTTGGTTCGCTCACATAGGAGGGTAAATGTGGGTGCCAGTCGCGTCCCCGAATTGGGTCGTGACAGATCATAGTTCTGGAGGAGTTTTAAAATACAAAAATGAAAAAGAAAAAATAGAACACCATTGTAGATATTATTCCGGATCTTATGCAGAAGCACAAATAAAATGGGAAATAAATAGAAAATAATTATTTGCATTATATAAATGTTTATTAGCATTTTGTCACGACCCAAAACGAGCCGTGAGTGGCACCCACATTTATCCTCCTATATGAGCGAACCAACCAATCTAAACCCCAATCATTTACCAATGTTTCAACCATAATGAACAAAATATAATGCGGAAGACTTAAAACTCATTAATATAACCAATAAATAACTTCTAAAATTTAATACTTATTATCCCCAAAATCTGGAAGTCATCAGCACAAGAACATCTATCCTTAAATTACTAAATGTAAGAGTATTTAAGAAACTAAAATAAGTAAAAGGAATGGTCCATGTCCGAACTTCAAGACATCAAGACGTGTAGGAGAGAATCCAGTCTGAGCTAGGAACAATAGCTCACCCTGAAATCTTATATGCTGAAGACTAGCTAGAGTTGCGGACGAGTCAAAGTTGATGGCACGTTTGCTGCATTCCAGAATACAAGTAGGGGTCAGTACAAGGAACACGTACTGAGTAGGTATCATCGCCCAACTCAGAATAGAAAGCAATATATATCAAATAATAATATAAAATCAACTACATACTCAACAGGTGACAACAACAAGTACCATAGCCATTGGCCACAACACCCAGCACATCTATGAGGACTCAAGCCTCCACACCCTACTCATTTGGGAAATAGGTTCTTTAAACTGAGTATATTAACATTATTCTAGATTCATTCTCTTTATCATCCTGGTGTCTGAACGTGACACTCCGATCCCCTACTACTAAGTGTCGGAACGTGACACTCTGATACCCTAATTCTACGTGTCGATTCATGACACCCAATCCCCTAATACTACGTGTCGGTTTGTGACACCCGATCCCCTAATTCTACGTGTGTCACGACCCAAAACCGAGCCGCGACTGGCACCCACATTTACCCTCCTATGTGAGCGAACCAACCAATCTAACCCTTAACATTTTAATACAATATCAACAAAAAGAAATGCGGAAGACATAAACTCATTAATAAAACAATTCAAAACTATTATTATTATCCCCAAAATCTGGAAGTCATCATCACAAGAACATCTATCTCAAATTGCTAAACTAAAACTGTCTAAGAAGCTAAAACAACTACTAGCTAGTCCATGCCGGAAGTTCAAGGCATCAAGACTTGAAGAAGAAGACCCAGTCCAAGCTAGAAGCATTAGCTCACCCTGAAGATCCGATGTGACGAAGACTGGCTTGATTTACTGCTGAGTTGAAGTTGACGGAACGTTGCTGCATTACACAAATACACAAGAAGAAAACAGAAGAAAAACGTAGTAGGGGTCAGTACAACCACAAGTACTGAGTAGATATCATCGGCCAACTCCAAAATAGGGAACAGTATATATCAATAATAATGTAAATCAACTACAATACTCAACATGTAGCAATAACAATATTAATTCATCAATAAATACAACCGAGTTCACACATGAGGACTCAAGCCTCAATACCATACTCCTTTGGGAATTACGTTCATTAGATTGAGTATATTCATTATCTTTCAAGATTCATTATCTTTCTTCCTCTTGTGTCGGTACGTGACACTCCGCTCCTCTATTTCTATCCTGGTGCCGGAACGTGGCACTCCGATCCTCATATTCTATCCTGGTACCGGAACGTGGCACCTGATCCTCATATTCTATCCTCGTGTCGGAACGTGACACTCCGATCCTCATATTCTATCCTGGTGTCGGAACGTGACACTCCGATACTCATATTCTATCCTGGTGTCGGAACGTGACACTCCGATCCTCATATTCTATCCTTGTACCGGAACGTGGCACCCGATCCATATTCTATCCTGGTGTCGGAACGTGACACTCCGATCCTCATATTCATTCTATCCTGGTACCGGAACGTGGCACCCGATCCATAATTCTATCCTGGTGTCGGAACGTGACACTCCGATCCTCATTCTATCCTGGTACCGGAACGTGGCACCCGATCCCCTAATTCATCAAGCCTTCTTTTATACTAAGGCATCATCAATCTCATTATATAATATATCAAGCCTTCTTTTATACTAAGGCATCATCAATAACAAGTGAATTAGGGTTCTTTCAAGATTTGGGATTCAATAGCTTCATCATGCTTTGTTAACTCATCACAATTTCATATTCATATTCATGCAAGCTTACAATTAAGCACATAGTAGGGTTTACAATACTATCAACACATAACATTCACTATTAAGAGTTTACTACAAGTAGCATGAAAACCATAACCTACCTCCACCGAAGAATTGAATTCAAACAAGCAAATTCCTCAAGCTTTGATATTCCTCTTCGTTTCTCCTCTCACGTTCAATCTCTCTTCCCTTGTTCTTTCTGTTTGTTTTATTCAAACCCTCCTTCTCTTACCCTAATTAACATATAATTAAGTGTAAAAGAGGACAATAAAACCCACTAATTAACTTAAGGTTACCTCTTTTAACCCCCAAGTAATTAGACTTATTTATATTAACCCTCTAACTTTATAATTAAGGAAAGAATAGTCCAATGCGTCCCTTAAAACGTGTAAAGAAATCCTATTCTGCCTGGGATTTGCGCAACCTGTGACGGGCCATCGTGCCAGCGACGGTCTGTCACGATGGTCGTCGCAGCCTCCCAAAATCCAGGTGAACTGTGACGGCCCGTTACACCAGTGACGGTCCGTCCTGCACCTCCGTCCTGACGGTCAGAAACTCGTTTCTTGTACCAAATTCTCAAAAGTTGAAGTATTTTGCAACGGGAACTCACGACGGTTCGTCGTGGATGTGACGGCACGTCCTGCAGGTCCGTCACAATTTACTGAGAGTCGATTTTCAGTATCCAATTTCAGAATTCTAAGTATGCTGAAACGATGCACCCTCGACGGGCCGTCGTGCCTGTGACGGTCCGTCGCAGTGCCCGTGGTCTTGGCCAGTTTTTCCAGAATTAAAATCTGCTGCTCAAAACGACTAAACTGGTCGTTACAACGTGTCGGTTCGTGACACCCGATCCCCTAATTCTATGTGTCGGTTCCTGATACTAGATCCCCTAATTCTATGTGTCGGTTCGTGACACCCGACCCCTTAATCTGATTACTTTAGCTCATCAAGCCTTCCATTATGTCAAGGCATCATCATTAATAGAGGGATTTTAAGGTTTAAGATTCAACAACCTCATCATTCTAATCCATCACAATTACATATTCACATCATTCAACCAAACAATTAAGCATATAGAAGACTTTACAATGCCACCCAATACATATCAATCGCTATTTAGAGTTTACTATGAGATAGCATAAACCATAACCTACCTCCACCGAAGAATCGTGATCAAGCAATCTACTTCTCCAATGTCCTTGCTGTCTCTTCGTTCTTCTGTCTCTCTCGCTCGTTCTCTCTTCTTTTCTTTTTAAATTTTGTCTTCTTCAAACTCTTTTTCTTTTACCCTAATTACCATATAATTCATTATGATAAAAATACCCCATAATTTATTTCAAGGTTATCTCCTTTGAACCCCGAGTAATTAAATTATTAAACTTACCCCACTAATTTTATAATTATAATCAGGAATAGTCCAAAACACCTCTTTAAAACTTTAGCAGAAATCCGACCCAGGTGGAATTATGCCACTCCTGACAGCCCGTCGTGCCTGCGACGGTCCGTCCTGCAGGGCGTCACAGAGTTCAGAGAGTTAATTTCTGTAGAGGGGTTTGTGACGGTCCGTCGTGTCTACGACGGTCCGTTCTGCATTTCCATCGCGAAGTTCAGAGAGTCGATCGCAGTAACCAGATTTTCAGAGTAGAAGTGTTTTGGAACGAGACCCTCGACGGTCCGTCGTGCCCATGACGGTCCATCGCATGATCCGTCGACCTAGTCGGTTATTATCAGAAATAAACTCTACTGCTCAAATCGACAAAATAGGTCGTTACAATAGATACCAATTTACCCATCGTTCGTCCTCGAACGATCACAAGAAGGAAAACAAGGGCAAGAAGGAGTACCTAAATCTGTAAAAACGTGTGGGTATCTTTCTTGCATATCAGCCTCCTTCTCCCAAGTGGACTCTTCAACTGGCCGATTCTTCCATTGAACTTTGATAGATGCAATCTCCCTTGATCTCAACTTGCTGATTTCTCTATCTAGAATAGCAACAGGCTCCTCCTCATAAGAAAAATTCTCATCAAGAAGAACTGAATCCCAACGAATAATGTAGTTTCCATCCCCATGGTATCTTTTCAGCATAGACACATGAAATACCGGGTACACTCCTAAGAGTCCTGGAGGTAATGCCAATTCATAAGCCACCTCCCCCACGCGCTTGAGCACTTCAAATGGACCAATATACCTCGGACTAAGCTTACCTCGCTTACCGAACCGCATCACCCCTTTCATGGGTGAAACCTTCAACAAGACTTGTTCACCCTCCATGAACTCCAAGTCTCTAACCTTTCGATCAGCATATTCCTTCTGCCTACTTTGCGCCGCTAAAAGCTTTTCTTGAATGAATTTCACTTTGTCTAATGATTCCCTCAGAAGATCAGTACCCCAGGGCCTCACCTCAAATGCATCAAACCAACAAATGGGAGACCTACATCTCCTCCCATATAGCGCCTCAAATGGCGCCATATTAATACTTGAGTGATAGCTATTATTGTAAGAAAACTCTGCTAAGGTAAGAATTTATCCCAACGACCACCAAATTCTGTCACACATGCACGAAGCATATCCTCCAACACCTGAATTGTTTGCTCAGATTGTCCATCTGTCTGAGGGTGGAATGCAGTACTAAGATCCAACCTAGTACCTAATTCGGCATGCGATGTTCTCCAAAACATAGAAGTAAATTGCGTACCCCTATCTGATATGATGGAAAGTGGAACTCCATGCTATCGAACAATTTCTGAGATATAGAGTTTGGCTAACTTCTCTGCATTGTAAGTCACCTTGACCGGAATGAAGTGAGCAGATTTAGTTAATCTCTCAACAATTACCCAAACAGAATCAAACTTACCCAATGTCTTTGGAAGACCAACCACGAAATCCATTGCAATTCTTTCCCACTTCCATTCAGGAATAGGCATTCTCTGAAGTGTTCCTCCGGGCCTCTGTGTTCATACTTTACCTGTTGACAATTCGGGCGTTGGGAAACAAAACCAGCAATGTCACGCTTCATCCACTACCACACAGAAATGTGCTTTAGGTCACGGTACATTGGTGCACCGGGATGTATAGAATATCCTGAACAATGAGCCTTTGTAAGAATGGTGTGGATCAAATCGTCAACACGAGGAACACATACCCTTCCATTAATTCTTAAAACGCCTTCTTCATCAATTATTGCCTTTTTAGCCTCTCCTCGCAACACCATATCCCGAATTCGGCTCAGCTTCTCATCATCGAACTGTTTTCCCTTAATCTTGTCAAGAAAAGAAGATCTGGCCTCCACACAGGCCAAAAATCCTCCTTTCTCTAATATTTCCAGCCTCACAAAGTTGTTAGCCAAGGTTTGGACCTCTCTAGCCAATGGACGTCTAGAAACTTGTAAGTGGGCTAAACTACCCATGCTCCCTGTTTTCTACTTAAAGCATCAGCCACCACATTAGCTTTTCCTGGGTAATACAATATAGTAACATCATAGTCCTTCAGTAGTTCAACCCACCTCCTCTGCCTCAAATTCAAATCCTTCTGAGTAAAAACATATTGTAAACTACGATGATCTGTATAGACTTCACACTTAACCCCATATAGATAATGTCTCCATTGATTTAATGCAAACACGACTGCGGCCAACTCCAAATCATGGGTAAGATAGTTACGTTCATGCACTTTTAGTTGCCTTGAGGGATAAGCAATCACATTTCTCTCTTGCATTAGCACTGCACCAAACTAAGAATAAGATGCATCACAATAAACAATGAAATTCTTGCCTTCCACTGGCAAGGTAAGAATTGGTGCAGTAGTCAACAAGGTCTTGAGATTCTGGAAGCTTTCTTCACATTCATCCGACCATACAAATGGAACATTCTGCATAGTCAAATTTGTCAGTTGAGAGGCAACAGAAGAAAATCCCTCGACAAATCGACGGTAGTAGCTATCTAAACCAACAAAGCTCCTTACCTCTGTAACATTGGTAGGTCTTACCCAACTCTTCACTGCTTCGATCTTGGAAGGATTTACCATCACCCCATCGTTAGAAACCACGTGCCCCAAGAAGGACACTGAATCTAGCCAAAATTCACACTTGGAAAATTTGGCATAAAGCCTTTTCTCCCTCAACACTTCCAACACAATCCTCAAATGCTCCTCATGTTCTTTCCTTCTCTTTGAGTATACAAGTATATCATCAATAAACACAATGACAAAGAGATCCAGATATGGCTTAAAAATCCCGTTCATCAGGCTCATGAACGCAGCAGGGGTATTCGTTAGTCCAAAAGACATTACTAAGAATTCATAATGCCCATACCTGGTTCGAAAAACAGTCTTTGGCACATCGGCTGCCCGTATTTTCAATTGATGATAACAAGACCTCAAATCGATTTTTGAGAAGGTACAAGCACCTTGTAACTGATCGAACAAATCATCAATGCGAGGAAGAGGATACTTGTTCTTAACAGTTACCTTATTTAGTTGCCTGTAGTGTATGAACATCCTAAAACATCCATCCTTCTTCTTCACAAATACGACAGGAGCACCCCAAGGGGATGCACTTGGTCTAATAAAGCCTTTACCTAAAAACTCTTGAAGTTGTTCCTTTAACTCCCTTAACTTTGTTGGAGCCATTCTATAAGGAGGTATGGAAATAGGGCGAGTACCCGGCTCCAGATCAATACAAAAATCAATATCCCTATCCGGTGGCATACCAGGAAGGTCTGCAGGGAACACATCCAGAAACTCACGGACTATCGAAACAGACTCAATCGAAGGTACTTGGGAAGTATCATCCTTGAGATGTGCCAAGAAAGCTAAACAACCCTTACTAACCATTCACTTAGCACCAAGGAAGGAGATGATACGAATTGGGGTGGAAGTATAGTTACCCTCCCACACTAGCGGATCTGTCCCTGGCTTGGCCAATGTCACAGTTTTAGCATTGCAATCTAAGATTGCAAAATTCGGAGAAAGCCAAGTCATACCCAGAATTACATCGAAATCAACAATCTCTAGAATAATCAAGTCTACATGAGTATTGTTCCCCACAAAAGTCACAAGACAAGACCTATACACCTTCTCAACTATCACAGACTCACCCACAAGAGTAGAGAATGGAATAGGCATGTCAAGCAATTCACAATGTAAATTAAGACCAGTAGCAAATGAGGAAGATACATATGAAAATGTGGAGCCAGGATCAAATAATACAGAAGCCAGGCAATCACAAACCAAAAGATTACCTGTGATAACAGCATCAGATGTCTCCGCTTCAGACCTCCCACGGAAAGCATAACAATGGGCCCTATCACCTATATACCCGTTGCCCCTACAATGTTACGCTGCAGTAGTTCAAGTTTGCCCGCCACCCCAATTGATTGGGTGACCTCCATTACCTTGGCCACCACGTCCTCTAGAATGGCGGCCTCTTCCATGAACACCTCTACCTCTGACTATTGGGGGTCTGTAACTCTGTTTTGGACAATATCTCCTAATATGTCCAATCTACCCACATCCATAACACTCTATGGGTTCAAGCATAGGTCTCGGTGAGAAAGACGAAGTCTGGGGATAACCTCCAAACTCAGAGGAATGTTGACTTGTGTGTGATTGACCCCAAGCTACAGCCTGCAGTGAAGACTGAATTGGACGGGCTGTGTAACCTCCCGAACTCTGCCCCCTGGAGTAAGAACAACTAAACTCACCTCCCTTACGAAACTTCTTAGATGTCGAGGCCATGGTGAAATCGTCTGGCACCACCCCCTCCACCTCTATCACAAAATCAACCACTTCTTGAAAGGATTTTGCTGCAGTAGATACCTTTAAGGCTGGAATCTGCAAGTCTTACCTCAATCCCTTCACAAAACGGCGAATCCGCTCTTGTGTACTAAAGCAAAATAGGGTGGCATACCTGGATAGTGCACGAAACTTAGCCTCATAAGCAGTAACCGACATCCTGCCTTGCTCTAGGCTCAGGAACTCATCTCTCCTCCTATCCCTCAAAGTCCGGGGTATATTCTTTTCCATAAATAAGCTAGAGAATGATGCCCAAGTCATAGGTTGTGCCTGTGCTGGTTGACACTCAACATATGACCGCAACCAAATTTTGGCGTCCCTCTGAAACTGATAGGTCACAAACTCCACACCGAATCGTTCTACTATGTCCATCTTATGCAGTAGCTCATGGCAGTCAACCAGAAAATCATAAGCATCCTCAGATTCAGCACCTTTGAAGACTGGAGGTTTCAACTTCAAAACTTTAGTGAAAAGTTCATCCTGATCACTCATCATTTAGGCCCTGTAGTCAATCGAGGAAACGTGCCTATTTCCAATGAGGCATCCATGCGGGGAGCCACAGCAGCTGCATGTTGTACTCCCGGAACCTGACATGTTGGTGCAGAAAACAGTGGAGGTGCCTGGCCCTGATCAGATAACACGCTAAGATAAACAAGAACCTGGTTAATCATCTCTGGGGTAGGTTGGGGTGGTAATTCCTCATCTTGCACTTTCTCATTTTCCCCTTCCTCACCCTCTCTTACTACCTCATCAGTCGGTGGAGGATTTACCGCCCTAGTACTAGCTGGACCAGGTTTTTGTCCTCTACCTCTAGAGGACGTCCTCCCGCGACCTCTACCACGGCCTCTTGCCACTGCTCCTCTTCGTTCTACAACCCCAGTGGCTGGCTCAGACGCATCCTGTCTTGCCGGTGTTGGTGTTGGCACAATTGTTGATCTAGTTCTAACCATCTGCGAAATAGAGTGAGGATGTCAGATACCAATTTGTATCACCTAGATACCAATTGGATCCAAGTAATAGCACGAAAGAAAGAAAGAATGGAATTTTGCTAAATTCCTATAGCCTCTCAAAGAAAAGTAAAGGCGTCCCCCTACCGTTCCTTAAGACTCTACTAGACTCGCTCTTGTGTGATTAGACCAACGAACCTAATGCTCTGATACAAAGTTTGTCACGACCCAAAACGTGCCGCGAGTGGCATCCACATTTATCCTCCTATTTGAGCAAACCAACCAATCTAAACCCCAATCATTTACCAATGTTTCAACCATAATGAACAAAATATAATGCGGAAGACTTAAAACTCATTAATATAACCAATAAATAACTTCTAAAATTTAATAATAATAAAAAAATAATATATTATTCCCGAAATCTGGAAGTCATCACCACAAGAACATCTATCCTCAAATTACTAAATGTAAGAGTATTTAAGAAACTAAAATGAGTAAAAGGAATGGTCCATGTCTGAACTTCAAGACATCAAGACGTGAAGGAAAGAATCCAGTCTGAGTTAGGAACAATAGCTCACTCTGAAATCTGATATGCTGAAGACTGGCTAGAGTTGCGGACGAGTCAAAGTTGATGGCACGTTTACTGCATTCCATAAATAACAAAGAAAAAGAATACAAGTAGGGGTCAGTACAAGGAACACGTATTGAGTAGGTATCATCGGCCAACTCAAAATAGAAAGCAATATATATCAAATAATAATATAAAATCAACCACATACTCAACATGTGACAACAACAAGTACCATAGCCATTGGCCACAACACCCAGCACATCTATGAAGACTCAAGCCTCCACACCATACTGATTTGGGAAATAGGTTCTTTAAACGGAGTATATTAACATAATTCCAGATTCATTCTCTTTATCACCTTGGTGTCGGAACGTGACATTCCGATCCCCTACTACTACGTGTCGGAACGTGACACTCCGATCCCCTAAATCTATGTGTCGGATCGTGACACCCGATCCCCTAATACTACGTGTCGGTTCATGAAACCCGATCCCCTAATTCTACGTGTCGTTTTGTGACACCCGATCCCCTAATTTTATGTGTCGGTTCGTGACACCCGATCCCCTAATTCTACGTGTCGGTTCGTGGTACCCGATCCCTTAATCTCATTACTTTAGTTCATCAAGCCTTCCTTTAGGTCAAGGCATCATCATTAATAGAGGGATTTTAAGGTTTAAGATTCAACAACCTCATCATTGTAATCGATCACAATTACATATTCACATCATGCAACCACACTATTAAGCATATAGAAGACTTTACAATACCACCCAATACATATGGTGGATAACTAAAAAGGTGGAGGATTCAGTTACAACAAAAGAAATAAGGAGATTGGTATTAAATATATTAAATTTTACATTTACAATTGAGGTAATTAAAACTGACAAGAATCTTGTTGCAGACTACCTCTCAAGAGAAAGATACAATGAAAGAAAGATTGGCTATGATGACAAATCTTTGCCAAAAATGGAGAAAATAGACACAGATGTACAAGTATTAAAAGAAAAAGTTGATAGTCAGTAGCATGACTCAAAATATGCGGAGCTAAGTCAGCAGCATGACTTAAAAAATGCGGAGCTAGAAAGTGACGATGGGAATCACTTAAAAACCCAAAACAAAAAGATATATACATCTGCAGGGAGCTCAGCTACAGCAGGAAGTACATCTACAGCAGGACAACCTACAAAAAAAGGAGGAAGCTAAGGTAAAATATACAAATTCAAACATGAATAAATTATTTTCTAAATCATATCATTCAAAAGATGATTTGTAAATCCCCCCAAAAAAGGGTTTTTTCTCCTCACAGGGGTCTCTTTCTAAAACGAAATAGTGAGTTAATTATGATGAATTATAATGAATTAATGCTATTTATGCACTAATTTATGCTCAATTGATGAACTTCCATTAGTTTTCCCTTCACCCATGTTGTTCCCCAAAATCCCCAATTTCATGGAAATACTAAGGTGAATTGTTAAGGTTGATGAACATATTACTTGTTTACATTTATTTTTATTATGTTAATACTTCATGAATTTCCCTATTCCTTATTTTGGTTTGTTAATTCTTTCTTATTGAAGTATGAAGTCCCATGAAGGGTAATGATGTATAATCTTAATTCTCCTTTGGTCTCAATTAAGCAAGGTGAAATCTACTTATGTGATAATGATTCTATAGCTAGTTGTGTTGTTGTGATGTTAGTGAGAAAGATCCCTCATCCATAACCCTAGATCACGAAATTATCTATGATGTCTGTTATTATGTTGTGATGTGATCATTATATGGTTCAATGTAGTTTCTCATGATTATAATGTTTTGCCTAAAGTGAAAGTATAGTTCTAACTTGTGATAACCTATTAGTTATTATGATAAAACATTTACATAAGGGTCTAAAATAGACTAATGTGAACTTCTATGATTCTATATGATGATCACTAAAAGGAATAATTTTTTAGCACCGAAAAGGCATGTATATGAGATAGAGGTCTCATGTTAGTATGTTCGGCCTCCCACATGGTTTTCGTCACAAGTAGTAGTGTGGATTCCCAAGACATGTGTTGACTCAAGAGAATGAAACCTTCACGATTAGTAGGCAAGGTTCCAAGATATAATCTCCTTGACCCTTAATTCTGTACACACATAGGACTATAGCTTAGTTTATCCACCTATAATACCTATGTATGAATGGTTGCACATTAGGCAACTATTAAGCCTCTTTTTTCGGTGTGTCGGTTATGGTAATTATTTCCCCAAATTAAAGGTATGAACAAGTTATGCATGTAAACATCTATTAGGGTTGTGTTAAAGGTTACTACATAGTGTGAGGGAGGGTATGTGACTACTTTTACACATTGCACATGCGGGATCCTATATGGTTGTTTTAGTAGTGTTCTATTATAATTATAATTAAGATTATGATTATGTTGATAAGCTATGACTAGACTTGATATTTGAAGAATGATATATATGAAAATGTTTTGTATCTAAAAAATGGGTTGCTTAATGTTATACTTAGTTTTGAATAGGTTTATAGGGATTTATTCTTGGTATTGCACAAGTCTTGCTTGAGTTACTTATATGTTGATATGATTATGATGTTCCTTATATTTAAATATTGAATTGTTGGTTATTGTTCGTAGTTTATACTAAATATGTACATTTTTTCTCATGCATTAACAATTTTTATGCAGAAGGACCATACTAAGTACTTGTGGTTTGAACAAACCCATATTTCATCCCTTTTTCCTTAAACAGTGTAGGTTCGGGACGTTGAGGTATCATTGATGCCAAAGTAAGAAAGTTTGGACTAGAGTCTCTAAATTTTTGTATACCACCTAGTTCGAGGATGATAGCACACACTATATCTTAGAAGTACTTTTCTGTCTAGTAGACATTAATTTCTTTCCTATTATTGAGGATATTTATGTAAGCCTTATGTGGTCACTCCGGATTGGCATAATGGCTTTTCCCTGATAGTTTGACTTCGCTTAGATTGTTGATCTGAGACAGTATTAGAATGAATTCCCATGTTTTCTTATGACCTATTGTGAGAAGCCTATGTATGCTTCTTATGTGCAAGTCTATGTAAACCTCCATGCTATCTAAGAAAAAGTTATAATTTTTCCGGGTGGATTGATCAATGATGATCAACGGGTGAGAAATTGGTAAGAACCCTTATCTCCTCTACTTTTTCTACAGTAATGTAGTTGTTGAATTCTTTGTATTGCATTGTGTGGTATGGTAACTTATGGTGGCTGTGTTTACTTTATTGTTATTATATATGTGTTTACCATGGCCTTTAAGGAAGATTAATTATTATATGAAGGAGTGGTTATGATGATCACCTTATGTGTAACTTGTGCCTAGTCTTCTTCTCCAATTACGAATCTAGTTAATGTTACTATTGTTATGAGAATGTAAATGGCTATGTTAAGTTTATATGTACTTTCTGCCTATGATGAGGTCGTATGATGCTATATGTGATGTAAATCTATGATTGGTACATAATTACTAAACCTTACTTTAACAATGTAGTAAGTCTAAAATAAATGAGTCTTTTGCTATGTTAATCATTCTATGATGTTGTGTGATGTATCATTTACTAAGATGACTTCATCGATATACTAGCACAGGCAAGGTATGTGACTTTTACTATTTATTGCACATGTGCATCTTGATGTGATAATTTTTTTAAGTTGGTCTTCTAAGGATATCCATAGGATTGTATGAACAATTAATGAATATGATGTATATTCTATGATGTTAACTATATGATATGATGAAGTATGATTGTGCATAGTGTCTTGTAGTGTTGATATGAAAGGATTGCTTATATACATACACATATAGACTTATGCATTGATATATGCACATGTCTGATATTCATGTCCAATATGAATGATTTGCTAAAAAATATATCTACACACACATGAATGATGATCTAGTCAATAAAGGAGCCTTGAAATGTGTGCTCAAGTGTATCCTAAACTAGATGGTGCTAATACTAATTCTATGCCCATGTGAAAGGATCTTATCACATGATTTATGTTGATGAACATTCATCTATGACCAATGATCTAAGTATATGAGGGGATGAATCTCTTAAGCCTATATTTTATAAAGTAATGTTAATGAAATCTATAATAAAGGGAACTTAGATTAGCACCGAGTAAACTTGAAATATGTGTGTGTGTACTTTCCCAATGTGGGAAAGAAGGTCTACCATAAATCTCATGAGTTGAATTACCACAATGCCTTAATAGGCATAAATACGATTTCTAATAGTGAATAACCACAATGCCCCATCTTTGCATAAAGACCGTATTTATATGTACCTCCAAGTTCCGTAGCTATGCTTGCGACATACGATCCAGCAATGTGATATCACTTAATATGTTAGCATGTGTTAATGTTCTAGCTTGGGTTGGTAGAAAAACCATCCTATGTTGTAAGGCTCTATAACACCAAATTCCATGATTAGCACTCATCGTCTTCGTTTTAGCTAAGGCTATTGTTTCCCTAAAGTAAAATGGAAAATAGATGTAAATGAATGGGATCCTAACTAGGATGACTTATGTGAGGTTACTTAGGATAGGTGGAAATAATGAAGCCATGTATACATTGCACAAGTAGCTCCTTAGGAAGTTCTAGGAAGGTGACCTAACGTGTAAGTTTATGCTTATGTACATATGCATGGTATGAATCTATGATATGTGATCACATGCTTCTATGCACTATGTTTGTCTAAACGACTATATGATAAGGTCTTGTATTGACATGAATGAAGTAACTTCTACTTACTTGGTTATGTATGAATTGAATGTTAAGGTATGTTGTCTAATGGAGGGGTTTCTAAGTATGTGTGGGGTTATGGGTTTTCATATGTGCATTGCACGCGTACACTATGATTGGGTTCATGAACATGGTATAATAATGATATTTATGATGAAAAGTAAATATATGTGTACATTGGTGGAGCTTACTATAGTGTCCTAAGGTTTTGACTTAAATGTGTCTTTGATGTCTTATGTTTATATGAGGATATGTGTTGGTTTTGTAGGTTGTATGTGTGCTTTCTTTTTTACCTTAAGGTGATACAATGCACCAAGTCTCACTAAAGGGTTACTTGGGATGTTAATGAAAAAAAAAAATAATGCTCACTGTTAAGGAAAAGAGTTATTAATGTAAGGTGCCTTAAAAATGAATTAAATTCTATATGTGATCATATGTAATGTTTGTCATTTGAATATATTTATATGAAATATGTGAATGATATAAATGCTATTGTCTAATGGTTTTATGAATATTTACTAAAAATGCATGAAATATAATTTTTTAGAAAATGTCCCTTTTAAATTTATGTTTTTGCATGGTCGTCATACTTAGTGCATACTTGTACTAATCCTATTCTTCTCTACTTTTTATATAAAGTGTAGGTTATAGATGCGTAAAGGATGTCTATGATTGAGGAGCTTAATATGTGATTCCCAATATCAAGGAAATTGGTCCTTAAGTTCCAAGGATTCCCTATTCATGTTTTAATGTATGTTTATTAAATGTTGTACAGTTAGTATTATGTTTATGGGTCGTGTCCCTACTATATTTAATGTTGTTGAGTCTAAGATGGCAAAGAGTCTTATGATCTTAAAATGTATTATACATATATATATATATATATTATATATATATATATATATATATATTGAAGTGATGTTTCAAGCGTATGATGTGCTATGAATAGTTGTAAATTTTGCGCTGAATTTACTAAGACAATGCGATAAATGATAACTATGGGCTTGTATAAGACCTCCGAGAGGTCATGTACGCCATGTTACTTCTATGGGTTGCTCCCTGGTTTGACAAACGTGGTATCAGAGCATAAGGTTATTAAAAGTGGCTTAGGGTCAATGAAATCTGATATAGCCACATCTAGTAGAGTCCCACAGAATTAGTGATGAGTCGCGACACATCAAATGGTACTAGAGTCTATAGGACGATAGAGTTTCCCTTCTAATCAATCTCATATTGTGCCATAGAACATAACTCTAAAAGATCTCTTTGTTATGTTTTTTGATCCGGTGGTCCTTTAGATATGATTGCTTGGATGAGATTGTTTTCTATGCTTGAGGGAGAAAAGGTGAGTTTAAATGCTTACCTTGGTTTATGGTTTCATAATTATATGTGAAGGTGAATTTTGGTATGCTTGGATGATGTGATGCCATTTATAGATATGCATGAGACTTATGTGAAATAGCATGTTATATTGAGAAATGAATGCCATGATATAGTTAAAGCATGTTAGAATTTATTATGGTTAAAACTAGTGTCTTTTGGGATAATGTGTTATGATATGATTTTGCATTATGGTAACCTTATATACTAATTTGATCTTAAAATACTTAGTGACTAGCTACGGATGCATGCTACCCTAAAATTATGTTCTTAAAAGTTTTCAATGCTTTGTCTTTGTTTATGTGTGGTCCTTGATTAGTTGTCTAGAATGATCTGGATTTCCTTGTATGACCTTGATCCTAGGTGTGAATGTAGTATGTTGGTTATGGTAGGATAATGATGTGGGTTTTAGTGACTTTGAAGTAACCTTACTGTAATGTTAAGGGTTTATTGTATGACCGTTGTGTCTATTGTATTGTATGAAAATCATATGTGGTTGAATGGTATGACCAAACTTGATAATTGGGTATAAATTGCCTAGGAGATGATATTTAGAATGCCTTGGTTGACTTACCGTAAATTTTTTCTAAATGGTAAATACAATGAAAAGATGAAAAAGTAAGGTTGTTAAGTTAAGATCCTCTTAAGGTTAGGTTAAGTTACTCTTAATGGGGTTTACCCTAAGTGGGGATGGTGATGCAATGGTAAGGTTGTAGATATTTCTAAATTTTCCTTCTATTCTTACTTGAACTTGAATCTAATGAATTTTATAAGCTTCTTCATGAATACAGTTTTTCATAAAGTATGAATTGAATGACCTTTACATGTTTTATATGTATTTATTCACATTACCATGAGGATACTTTTAAGATCCCAAAGCGCATGAAGGGAAATTTTCATACAATCCATGTTTTCTCATGTGTATTGTGCAGCTTAATATGATAATTGGGAATTTGACTTCATGAGCTGACATAAGAAATATGGTAGAAGTAACTTCTGAGCTGTATGTTTAGCCTTATAATGAAAAGTTGAGTCTCTTTAAAATCAAATATGTTCAGTGTCTAGAAAAATGATGTGACTTTTATTGTTTGGGAAGCATGTTGTAGGCTCAATTTTGAAAATAAAAATCATGCTTAGGTAATTGTTAATGTGTGTGACCATGATGTGTATTATTCTTTTAATAATATGCTTACTGTGAAGGTGAGTACTATGTTAGGAATTAAAATTTTGTGAAATTACTTCCTAATTGTTGTGATGTGCTTGGTCTAACTTGCCATTTAGAATTCACTAGGAAGAACACATGAACATGCCTTTGTTTAAAAGTTGAGATTTCACATTTTTAAAAGGAAATTGAACTCATGACACATGTAAGTGTGTTGAGGAGAAGTACATTCCTCCATGGACACCACTATGTTTGGTTTGGTTGAGTATGACCATCATGGCACTAGGTTTATCTAATAAAGGTCATTGTTGGTTCAATTAACTCAAGTATATGTGCACTGAAGTATTAGTGCCTAATTGCTTCTTGAGTGTTGTTGAAATTTGTCTAAGTGATACATAAAGAATATTTGCAAAAATGAGCTCTTTATGAATTGAAGTTTAATGACCATGTTATGATTATGATAAGGATGTTCCTCCACAACACCATTTTGGCCTACGACCTCACTAATTTCTGACAACGCTTAAAAACTGTTGCAAAAAATATCTAAGAGCACACTTTTATGGTATAGCCTTTATACTTGACTTTCTACCACAATTTTATTGGCAACACTTATATAACGTTCTCTTTAAAATAATAGACTACACATTATAAGTGTTGCCAAATAATAAAATATTTTGAAACAGTTATTTATACATATGGATTAACTTTTAAGTGTGGTATATTTATAATTCTCTAAACAACACTTTCATAATGTTCCCTATTTATTTTCATATATTTTTTTAAAATAATAACAGTTCCGTGTAAATCTATTGTATGAATAAAAACAAAAATGTAGGCGTATTTGCCCTAAATTTCATACGCAAGCATTTTAAAGAAAACCTTACAATTCAACCATTATCGTCTGTTCTCTTCCCTTTTGGATTGTGTTCGTCATCATCAAGATATTTTTTTCAAGAATCTACACAAAATTAAACCTTAATATATTGGACGAGGTCGCATTTGTTGAGCCCTAAATGTGAGGAATCATTCATTATGTGATAAAAATAGAAATTTGGAATCGTTCTCTTGATTAACACTAGTGTATTGGACGAAGTTGCATTCCTATTGGTGAATTTGAATACGAGTCTTTGATCTTTGGACCTTCTGAAACTACTAGCTGATGATAGTAAGCCTCTTATTCTTTTTGTATTATATTTTATAAATCGAAACATTTTTGTTGATGGTAAGTAAACGTACAGTCCACTTTTTTTTGTGAAACTTTTTTTGAACTATAGCGATGTGTATAGAAAGAATCTACAACAGTCTTCTCTGTGTTTTCTATTGTGTGCCAGCTTGTACTTTCCCTTGTATAAAACATAGGGGGAAAAAATCAAGCACCTTCACATTTCGTAGATTTTGACGTTATTAAAAACTGCATTCAAGTTTTATGTTATGTTCAATTATGCTGATTTAGATAACCTACAACCTTTCCCTAAAAAATTGTTTTCCATGAATATTTATATGAGTTTAGCTTCTTAACCGTATGTACAGTGAACATCGTGACACATATACATTATGTGAGAATGAGAAGGGAGAAGTGGTGGTATCTTAATTTTTTCATAAAATAGTCTAATATGATCGCTCCCCTATATATTTGCTACATGAATGGAGTGGATGGTAAAACAAGGATTCTTATAATAGACTTGAGCTAATTGGATTTTTTTTGTACTTCATTTATTGTTCAAATTGTGGAGAGTTGAGTTTACTTTAAATAGATGACAATGAAGTGTAGAATTTTAGTCTAGGATATACAAACTACAGTAGCAGCATCATGATTATTAATCTTAGATTAACACATAACCACTTGAATTGTACGAGAAAGTTTCTATCCTAGAAGAGCCAAAGACAATGCATGAACTACATTCCTTGAATAATATAGAAGAAGTTGTTGTATTAAGTATACGATAATTGAAATATAAGCACTAGTGCTTGATTAAAGTTATGGAAGTATATAAGTGATTGAGAAGATGTTTAATGTAAATTCTTCTTTAAGCACCATTCTCTTAATAATGTTTCATGTTAACATTTTTTGACTCACATCTTAAACCCATGTCATAAGCTAGAAAAACATAAATTTAGAAACTGCTTTGAACTATAATGTGCTTTATCTAACTTTTATATCTTCTTGTAAGGTTTTCGACGAAATTTCATTTCCATAGCACATATGTATCAGCGGTTGGTACCTTGTTCTAATGATTTTATCTACCTAGTAAAAGGATGGTCTGATTTATCATGAGAAGATTGAAAAAATTATAGTGATAGTGAAGCATATGTTAGGATAAATTGAGGGACCTAGTAAAGGAAGTGGTCATTATTAGTCGACATATGAGTAGAAAACATAAGTATTGGGGACTTGCTAAAGAGACTAATAAAGAAAAAAATTAAATTGAATGTTCATGCATATTGTTTTAGCTTTTTGTTGGTAGCTTCGTTAAATGTTAATGGAAGTCTAGAACTTGTTCTTCTTGTCAAAAAGAGTTTATCTTTGTTTTTTGTAGATATGTTTGGAAACAACTTAAGCTCATATTGGGTATTCAGTATATAATTTGCAATGAAAAGGCAAGATCTTGAACATAATTTCCAATAATTAATTCATCTATTATTGTATTCCTTACAAGATATCATATAAAGTATCAAGCAACAAAATGCGAGTGCAGTTAAATACTACCTGTCATTAATCTAATCGAAACTTGAAATATTAAATCATCTATGTAAATGTACTTATTTTTGAAGGGGTTCTACTCAGTGTACCTTATGAAGTTCGAGCACGCTTCTCCTCCTCTTTTGTTTGTATTAGTATCCCATCAATGTTTTTATAGCTTTTATGTAGTAACTTTTTGAATTACTAGTATTTCTGCACATTCAACATTAATGAAACTATTACAACTTGTTAGATGCTAAAGTTTATTATTGGATGTATGCATCGCGTATCAAGGCCATTGTCTAATGGTGTGACAAATTTCTTTTGAAAGGTATGTCCTAGAATAGAGTATTACTTTCAAAGTGAATGAAAAAAGACAGTGGCTTTGACATTTGAAGTATTTGCACTGATTTTACAATTTGTATCGAGTAGATTTACATTTTCAATCTATGATATTAAAATCTACATGAAGGTAAGAATATTAGGACATCAAAGGAAATAGTGCAAAATTTTTTTTATC